>CM032156.1:13258192-13473324 GCA_018901935.1 Pugionium cornutum
AGTTTTGAGAATATGTTTCAGGTGGAGTCGTGTCTCTACAAGAATTGTAGCGACATCATCATATGTTTTTTGGCTTCAGGTGGAGCAATGATTACTCTAAATTGTTTTCTCATGGTGTTTTCAGATTGTTAATAATATGAGAAGTTGATTGATAGCTTACTCAAGCAGAGTTACAAAGGATTAAGTCAATGGTTGAAGCGTGTATCTCAGTGTGTCAAAGAAGAATGTGAAGTCAAGAACAAGTGAATGTCTGCATATCCAAAGTTAAATGAGTTTTGATGTGAGAAAAGAATAAAAGAAAGGTTCTCAATTTTCGAAAAAAGAGAAGTTTGGTGAGGGTTCAGACATTCAAAGATGAGATCGAGGTTATGATCTATTCAGATAGGACAGTAAAGTATGGCTTAAGGATGGGAAATTTATTGAAGTAATAAGTGGATCTTCTAAAGATAAGCAAAAAGGAAATAGATGCTGAAATGTGTTAAAAGGATGGTGTTTGGTGGAGGTATTTCACTGATGAAAGCTGGCTCATGATTCAAGAAAGGCACGAAGCCCAAGTCTTGTGGCTTTGAGGCATGCAACATCATGAAAAGCTCAAACCTTGGGGATATTTAATCTACATCCGCTGCTATCACAAGGTAAATTTGCGATGGCTTCTATTGGTGTTTTCTGGATACTCATGGCCTGCACATGTAAAAAGAATCGATGGAATCTCGATGCATAAAAGGAGTAGTGGAACATATAAGATTGTATGCAGAGTTTTTTTTTATAAAGGTTAGCCAAGGTTGTACTGGCTTCAAGTTGTTTGCTTTGGTTAAATTTATGTGTAAAAGGTCTAATGCAGTTGATGTTCTAAGTGCATTCTGGAGATTATGTTGTAACACACGTGAATCTCATGACTATCAGCTAAGTTTTCAGAATTGCTATACTTATGACTAGAAGAGTATGACGCCTTAGAAGATCAATATGGTAATTATCATGTCGTTGGGAGTTTTTCAGTGCAAAGATATATAAACTGGAGAGAGTGCTTTAAGAGCATGGCAAAAGCTTGTTTAAACATAGAACTGAACAAGGAATTTGTATCGAAAGTCTTCATAGCAAAAGGGAGTTATGAGGCGTGTTCTGTTAGTATCAAGAGCGGTACAAAATTGCTCAAGGCTGATGGGATTAAACAGATGGTTGTAAGTACAATCTCAGTTGATTTTACTAATAGGATATTACTTGAGGTTGTGTTGTAGGGATGAATCAAGGATTGTGTCAAAGCTAAAACTTGTTTGATTCTGGTTTTTTCTACAAGAGAATCAAGTTTGCAGAAGAGACAAATACAATGTAGATGCTGATGACATATGAGGACTCAAGTCATAGTCTAAAGCATGTTCAACGTATTGTCAAGTGCATTGGTTTAAGCAGAGATTCAGGTCTGAATCAAAGTTATTGTTATGGAGCGTTAACTCAATGCTGCATTAGAGAGAAGCAGAATTCTTAGAGAAGTTATATGAATAATGTTCTGGGTTTAAATGTTATAAGGAAAACCTGAGCTGTATTGGAGTGTCCATTGGGTGCTTCGAGGGTATTCATTTGGAATTTAATGGAAAGACATAAGTTAGCAGTGAGATGAATGCAGAAACAACATGCAAATCTGTTTAAGAAACAAGAAAGAGGACAGTCTAGAGGAACGAATATAAGTCAGTCAAAACAGAAGTTCAAAAGACATAAGAATTTGGTTTCTCATTTGTAGAATAAGTTGAGGTAGCCAGAAGGTTGGGAATGTTATTTGTAGAAAGTGAATTTCAACAACAAAGTGTTGAAGAACTCAGTAATTCAAGTAGCAAAACAGTTTGCATAAGTTCACATTCCATCAAAGGACACAAGACACTATCACTAAGATGCAGTTCGTGAGAAATATGAATGCATAAAGGGTAACAAAAGATTGTGAAGTGTGGAACAACCTATAGTCAAGCTGAGATCTGCAGTAAAGGGTTACATGTGAGAAATTTTCATGTAGTTGTGAGCTTCTCAAGCTATTTTAAGTCTGAGACAACCTCAGAATCCGAGAAAGGAAATCAAGTACACTAAATCACACAGATGTTCAAGTTTTTTTGTTAGCCAAGGTGGAGTTTTGTTGAATCTTATGGCTAGACAACAAGAAAAACCAACCACTCTAAGAGAAACGTAAGGTTTGAAGCTTTGTGAATCTACAAAAGAGTAAAACAAAGACTCTAGTTCTAGCTGAAGGTTTCTAAGTACAAGAGATCATTTAATGTCTCTGTTTGCTTTACACGAGAAGTTCGAGATTCTTTTTTAAAAAACCAATCCGAAGGAACTGTACGGAGACGAGATGGGCTTGAAAAAAATTTGGCATTATTATCTCTTTCCTGATGTAACTCTACTTTATGGAGTTAGAGAGAGCATAGTGAGAAAAAGGTAAAAAGGGAGAGAGAAGAGTGTGTTTTTGGGGGAAAAAGGGAAAGAGATAATTTTTGTATTTGCTAGTGTGAGTTTAAACAAAAGTTGTAATATCTGAAATGGTTTAGTAGATTTCCAGGAAGTATTTCCCGGTGAGATGTAGGTTCTTCACTAATGAGGACATCAGGTCGTACATCCAGCGATGAGACCAGACTGGCCGACCAGAAAGCTTGCCCGAGACAGTCGGACCATCTGGCACGCCTGCCGGTCCAAGCAGTACCGCCGGACCCTCGACCACAAGGACCATAGCAACCAGCATTGCCGGCGGTGAGGCCCAAGCTTCCGGCACACTTGGTGGCGACGTGGATGACACCGCCGGTCCCTCTGGTGATGCCGTCGACTCCGGGATCAACTTGGCCGGTCCTGAAGGCATTCTGGCCAGTACCTCGCACAATCCAGCCGGTACAGCCGATCCAGCCGAGTACACGCGCATTTCCACTTCTACACAAGAAGACTCAGACCAAATGAGCTACCAGCTCCAAGACATGCACCTAGAGGAAGTCTCTACACCAGTGGTAGCTCAAGGAGCAATGACAAGAAGCAGATCAATGACACTCTTCCACAAATTCAGCTTATGGGTCGACAAGCTCCTAGAGGAAGATCGACTAAGGACAATGGGCCAAAAGTGCAAGGAAGAGTCCAATGGCTTCTCAACAACACAAGGGACATCAAAGACTTGGACTTTAGTGGAAGAGAGGTCAGGGCCCAAAGATTCTTAACCCTACTCCAAGTCGAAGACTAGGAGCAAGGCGCGTGCATGCCACAAGGACGACCACCTTCCATTTCTTGGCCATGAGGTAAGTTAAGGTAAGTTTCAATTTGAATATATGCCTCTTTCTGTTTTGCAGGGTAGGATCTAGAATATTTATTTTTATTGAGTCAAAGATATTTTAGGAATATGTCCTTTTTCGATTATACACTTTTGTATCTTTTCCTTTTGTGCATTTTTGTAAGTTTTCCTTTTCTTATTTGGGTCGACCCTAGAAGGTAAAACTGTCGAGCATATTAATAAGGCTCCTTCCAGCATTGTAGTTCGACAACCTTTTTGCTAATCAATAAAGATCGAATTTTCTTACAAGTTTTCTCTCAAGAATCTTGTGCGCTTAGAACTTAGTTGAGACCAGCCCTCCTAGCTCTAAGTTTGTGATTTATCACGAGGTTCATCACCCCTCGTGTGGTTCACTTCACCCTTCCATCAAATACCAACCCAAAAACCCCTATCCAAGAAGTCTAGGGTCGAGTTTCTCACCTAACCTTCTCCAAACAGCCCACGCGCATATAAGCCTTGAATCGAGGCTTGTATCACTCACCTTGAGGTTCCAAACTCGTTAAATCGCTTGTGTGCTCCCTCTACCTTTCTGCTCTATTGTTTCTCTCTCCTTCTTCATGTCTTGCTTTCTCTGTTTTCTTGTTCTCTTCACAACACTAGTTGCATCTTTGTGTTTTCTTTGGTTTGGATACAAAGAAAGCTTGAATCTTTGGAGGTTATATCCTAACACTATCAAAACCACATGGCACCCCCATCAACCTGAACACCCCAAGAGGCATAAACCAATTCGAGAGCCTCAGATTAGAGACTATGAACTTCGAGAATGTAACTTAGAGGTTAAACTAATCCCCTACTTTTGCAAGAAATTGGACCTGGAGGCCTACATGAATTGGAAGAGGTGTCTAGGGTACATCTTTAAGTGCTACAACTACAATGAGCATAAAAAGGTGGTCCTAGCAGCTGCCCAACTCACTGGGAGTGCATTAGTTTGGTGGTATATGATAGTAGCCGAAACGAGAAGGTAAAGATATGACACCATGAACAATTGGGTCAACATAAAGTCCCTTCTTAGATCAAGTTATGTTCCGGAACATTAATATAGAGACATACAAAAACGTTTTAGGAAGTTAATGCAGGGATCTCGGAGCATAGATGATTACTTCGAGTGGTTTCAGAAGCTCATGAACTCCCTTGAGTCAAAGCAGTCCTGAGAAGTCCTAATGGTACAATTTATAGATGGTCTTCAAGAAATTGCTAGAAAGGTAGAACGAGCTAGGTACAATAGCTTTCATGAGTTGTTGCAGTTACAAATGCATGGTAAAGGTAACCGTGCAACTGAGTGTGCCGCTTAGTATGGGCAAATAGCAAGACAAGGTCCTATGTGATGTGGTTCCAATGCAAGCTGGGCATCTACTGTTGCATTGACCAAGGCAGTTTGATCGGGCAACAATCCATATTGGCCGAACCAATTTTTACTCCTTTACGTATAATGACCATAAGTACAACATTAAGTCCTTCGGAGGTACACAATCTTCAAATTACGATGAGCAAGGAGGCCAAGATAAGTATAATTAACCTTCTAGTAACACCTAGTGATGAGGACACCAAATCAAGTGGTCGGCCAGATCATGAAGATGGCCGACCAGAAGGCTTGCCCGAGACAGCTGGCCCGATAGGCGTCTTGGCCAGGCAAAACGATACCGCTGGCCCGATGAGCGATAGGACCAGGCCGACCAACACTGCCGGCGAGGCGGCCCAAATGGTCGGCCAACAGGCGGCGAGGCGGCCAATACCACCGGCAAGGCTGGCGACATGGCCGGTTCACTTAACATTCCGGCTGGCTCAGATAACAACTCGGCCAGCTCAACCCGCATCACAGCCGGATCACGCGGTAACACGGCCAGCTCGAGCACCACCCTAGAAGACTCAGACCAAATCACCCGCCAGCTTCACGGCATGGATCTAGAGGAGAGTTCTGCCCCAATGGTACCACCAGAAGTAATGACAAGAAGCACAACTCGGGTACTCTTCCACAAGTTCAGCTTGTTCGTGGAAAAGCTCCTACAAGACCAAAGACAAGTAGCAATGGGCTAAGAGTGCAACAATCAAGTCAAGGGCTTCTCACTTCAACAGAGTACTCCAAAAGCTCGAGCTCTCGTGGCAAAGGAGGTTAAGGCCCAACAATATGTTAACGTACTCCAAGTCCAAGACTAGGAGCTAGGTGCGTGATACAAGCCTCGATTCAAGGCTTATATGTGTGTGGGTTGTGTGGAGAAGGTTAGGTGAGAAACTCGACCTTAGACTTCTTGGATAGGGGTTTTTGGGTTGGTATTCGATGGAAGGATGAAGTGAACCACAAGAGGGGTGATGAACCTCGTGATAAATCACAAACTTAGAGCTAGGAGGGTTGGTCTCAACTAGGTTTTAAGCGCACAAGATTCTTAGAGAGAAAACTTGTTTGAAGAAAGTTCTACTTTATTATTATCAAAAAGGTTGTCGAACTACAATCCTGGAAGGAACCTTATTAATATGCTCGACAGCTTGACCTTCAAGGGTCGACTCAAAGAAAGAAAATGAAAGTTTACAAAAGTGCACAAATGAAAAATGTACAAAAGTGCATAACCGAAAAAGGACCTATTCCTAAAATTTCTTTGACTCAAAAAATGTAAATATTCTAGATCCTACCCTGCAAAACAGAAAGAGGCAAATATTCGAATTGAAAACTTTCCTTACTTACCTCACGGCCAAGAAATAGAAGGTGGCTGTCCTTGTGGCATGCACGCGCCTTGCTCCTAGTCTTCGACTTGGAGTAGGGTTAGGAATCTGTGGGCCCTGACCTCTCTTGCCACTAAAACCCAAGTCTCTGAAGTCCCTTGCATTGTTGAGAAGCCTTTGGACTCTTCTTTGCACTTCTGGCCCATTGACCTTAGTCGATCTTCCTCTAGGAGCTTGTCAACCCATAAGCTGAACTTGTGGAAGAGTGCTCTTGATCTGCTCCTTGTCATTGCTCCTGGTGGCACTACTGGTGTAGAGACTTCCTCTAGATGCATGTCCTGAAGCTGGTAGCTTATTTGGTCCGAGTCTCCTTGTGTAGAAGTTGAAATGCTTGTGTATTCAGCTGGATCGGCTGTACCGGCTGGACTGTGCGAGGTACTGGCCGGAATGCCTTCTGGACCGGCCAAGTTGATCTCGGAGTCGGCCGCGTCACCAAGGGGACCGGCGGTGTCATCTACGTTGCCACCAATTGTGCCGGAAGCTTGGGCCTCTCCGTCGGCAATGCTGATCGGTCCGCTCCTATTGGTCGAGGGTCTGGCGGTATCGCTTGGGCCGGCAGACGTGCCAAATGGCCTGGCTGTCTCGGGCAAGCTTCCTGGTCGGCCAGTCTGGTCTCTTGGCCGGACATACGACCTGATGTCCTCATCATCCCCTCCCTCTTCAGTAGGTTTTGACCTCAAAACTGGTTCATCTGCATGGAAAGGGGCTAAGTCAGTTACGCTGAACGTGTTGGACAGATAAACTCACCTGGGAACTCGATCCGGTAGGCGTTGTTGTTGATCCTCTCCAGCACTCTGAATGATCCATCTCCTCTTGGTGCTAGCTTGGAACTCCTTAGGTTGGGGAACCTCTCCTGCTGTAGGTGCAGCCACACCCAATCGCCTAGTTGAAAGATCACCTCCTTTCTTCCCTTGTTGGCATGAGTCACGTACTACCCGGCCCTCTTCTCCAAGTTCTCTGCTACCTTCTGGTGTAACTTCCTTATGAACTCTGCCTTGGATGCTCCGTTGAGGTTGGTCATCTCTGCTGGTGGCACTGGCGTTTGCTCCAATGGGGTGAGAGGGTTGAAGCCGTATACTACTTCAAATGGTGTTTTCTTGGTTGCTGAGTGCATGGCTCGGTTGTAAGCGAATTCTATGAATGGCAGGCACTCCACCCAAGTCTTGAGGTTCTTCTCTAGTCTAGTCCTGAGAAGAGTTGATAGTGTCCTATTGACAACATCAGTTTGGCCATCGGTTTGAGGATTGCAGGTGGTAGAGAAGAGTAGCTTTGTGCCTAGCTTCCTCCAAAGGGTCCTCCAGAAATGGCTGAGGAACTTGGTGTCCCTGTCTGATACGATGGTCCTTGGCACTCCACAAAGCCGTACTATCTCCCTGAAGAAGATCTCGGCTGTTTGTGTGGCATCATTGACATTGGCACACGGAATGAAGTGTGCCATCTTTGAGAATCTGTTCACCACTACAAAGATTGCATTTTTGTGGTTGATCTTGGGCAGACCTAGAGCAAAGTCCATTGATATATCCACCCATGGATGCGTCGGTATGGGCAGTGGGAGATACAACCCGTGAGGTTGCACTCGAGACTTTGCCTTCTTGCAAGTGATGCACCTTGCACAATGAGCTTCTACTGTCCTCTTGATGTGTGGCCAGTAGAAGTGCTCCTTGACCACTGCTAGAGTCTTGTCAACACCAAAGTGGCCCATGAGTCCTCTTCCATGAGCTTCTTGGATGATAAGCTCCCTTAATCATCCTTGTGGTATGCACAACCTTCTCTCACGGAACAAGAATCCCTCATGGATGTAAAACTTGTCATGACTCCCTGTGCCACACTCCTTGTAGCTCTCAGCAAACTCAGGATCATCTTTGTATAGGTCCTTGATGTGCTCGAATCCTAGGACCTTTGCCTCAATGGTGGATATCAAGGCACCTCCTTGATAGTGCATCGGCTACCACATTGTCTTTGCCCTTCTTGTACTTGATAACGTACGGGAAGGTCTCTATGAACTCCATCCACCTGGCATGTCTCCTCTTGAGATTGGTTTGCCCTCTGAGGTGTTTGAGAGTCTCGTATCAGTGTGGATCACAAACTCCTTGGACAGCAAGTAATGCTGCCAAGTCTCCAATGCTCGGACAAGGGCATAAAGCTCCTTGTCGTAAGTGGGGTAGTTCAGTGAGGCACCACCTAGATTCTCACTGAAGTATGCCACTGGCCTCCCTCCTTGGGTTAGCACTGCTCCTATGCCTATTCCAGAGGCATCACACTCCACTTCAAACGTCTTGTTGAAGTCGGGCAGGACTAGCACTGGTGCATGTGTAAGGCTGTCCTTCAAGGCCTGGAATGCCTTCTCCTGAGCTTCTCCCCAGCTGAATCCCATGTTCTTCTTCACTACTGCCGTCAATGGTGAGGCAATACTGCTGAAGTTGGGCACAAATCTCCTGTAGAAGCTGGCCAGTCCGTGGAAGCTCCTCACTTGGCTGATGTTGCTTGGTGTTGGCCATTCTTGTATGGCTCGAATCTTCTCTTCATCAACCTGTAGGACTTGTGAACGTACAACAAAACCTAAGAAGACAAGTTTATCAGTACAAAAGATGCACTTCTTGAGATTGGCATAAAGCTCTTCTTGTCGAAGGGTTTTAAGTACCATCTCAAGATGTGTAAGGTGATCTCTTAAACACTTACTGTAAACTAAAATGTCGTCAAAATAAACTACAACGAACTTACTGATGTATGCCCTAAGAACTTGGTTCATAAGGCGCATGAAGGTGCTTGGGGAATTAGTCAAGCCGAATGGCATAATTGTCCACTCATAGAGCCCCTGCTTTGTCTTGAAAGCAGTCTTCCACCCATCACCTTCTTCATCCTAACCTACTGGTATCCACTATTGAGGTCTATCTTGGAGAAGACCGTGGCTCCACTCAGCTCATCTAGCATGTAATCTAGCTGTGGTATCGGATGCCGGTACTTGACTGTGATTTTGTTGATTGCTCGGCAGTCCACGCACATTCGCCAAGTCCCATCCTTCTTGGGCACTAGTAGCACTGGTACAGCACATGGACAAAGGCTCTCTCGAACATAGCCTTTCTCCAGGAGCTCCTTGACTTGCTTCTCAAGCTCCTTGGACTCCTCGGGACTCATCCGGTAGGCTGGTCGGTTGGGCAGGGCTGCTCTGGGCACTAGGTCGATCTGGTGCTCTATGCCACGTAAAGGAGGCAAGCCTAATGGTATCTCCTCTGGGAACACATCCTAGAACTTGTTGAGAAGAGTTGCTACTTCAGGAGGTAGTTCTACGTGTTCCTTTTCTACAGTCAACACTTCTTTGAAAACCATTAGTAGCATTAGATCTTTCGAGGCTAAAGCTCTCCGGACATGACTCGGTTGAATAAGAAAATTAGATTTAATGAGCTTCTTTTCCTTACTCATTTGCTGTTGAAGCTCATGTACCTGGGCAGGTGTGAGAGGAGCTAGGCTGACCTTTTTTTTGTCATGCACAAAAGTGTAGAGGTTTGTTCGGCCATCATGCCTGGTCTCTTTGTCAAACTGTCATGGCCTTCCTAGCAGAAGATGGCCAGCTTGCATGGGAACCACATTGCACACGACTTGGTCTTGGTACTTGCCCACACTGAATGGCACATTGACTTGCTCATGGATCTTGAGCTCCACTTTGTCATCGAGCCATCTTAGTCTATATGGTCGAGGATGCCTTGTCTTCTCTAGACCTAGCTTATCAACCATGTATGCACTAGCAACGTTAGTGCAAGAAACACAATCTATGATGAGGTTACATACCTTGCCCTTGATGGTGCAACGGCTGTCGAAGATGTTCTCCCTCTGGATGGTCTCTGAGGGATCCACCATTGCACTGAGAATGCATCTAGTGACCAGCACTTCCCCCATAAGGGTACTCAATGTCACCGTATTCTCCTTCTGGTTCATAGTCCTCTTCATCTTGGGACTCATACTCTCCAGCTTCCATAATCAGCATGAACCGGTTGTTTGGGCACTCCCTTGAGATGTGTCCATGACCCCTACAGTTGAAACAAGTGATGTCACGTGATCTTTGAGGGTTAGAGGACTTACTAGACTCTCTTTGGTCGCGGGTTGGTTCAGGAGGCTTGCTCTTGAACCTTGACTCGATCTCTATACCTTTGCCTTTGTCTATAGGCTTGGGAATATTGCTTGGTGCCCAAGGCGTCTTAGGCTTGCTGTGGATGTCTTGGCTCTTACGTTTGATGTGCTACTCAGCCTAGACAGATAGGTGGAACAAGTCTTTGAAGTCATTGTAGATTTGCCTTTCCACCTTGCGGTTGATTCTTTCTTGGAGTCCATCCAAGAATTGTGTCATCAATGCTTCTTCATCATCATTGAGCTCGAGCTTGTTCCTTAGCTTCTCGAACTCTTCATAGTACTCCTCTACTGATCTGGTACCCTGCTTAAGAGTAAGTCTCTATGAAAGTAAGGTGGAACAAAACCTTTGTCGCATGAGGTCTTTCATGTTGACCCATGAGTCTACGGGCCTCATTCTTTTCCTCCTTCGGTCAGATACCTCACGATCCCACCAGATGAGGGCATTGTCCGTGAGTTGTGCTACTGCCATTGAAACTCTCCTAGGCCTTGGTTGGTTGTAATGATCGAAGATATGATCCATTCTTCTCTCCCAATCTAGGTAAGCCTCGGGGTCTACTTTTCCTGCAAAACTTGAAGGAGTTAGCTTAACATCAGGAGGAGCTACCCGGTTGTAGGCGTGTTCATCTCCATCCTCATGATGTCTAGGAGGCATCCTTGGTCTCTGGTGAAGACCATATGGCTCGAAGCCATCATCTTCTGCCTCTGGTTGCCGCGGAGGTCCTCTCGACCTATGGTGATAGTTATGAGGTTGTGTGTCCTCATCTCCATCTGGCTGGGGCTCCTCCTGTTCGTGCCGTGTCCTAAGGTGCTCTTGCTCAGCTCTCACGTGCCTTATGGCGTGGAATCTCACAGGCCTCTCCACGCGCTCCAATTTCTCACCTATTGATACGAGTTGCGTTTGGAGGGTGGTGAACATGGCCATCATGGCTTCGGTTGCTTCTCTAATCTCTTCTGCCATTGCGTACTACAAAGAAAGAAGACAAGTTATGCTGCTCCTAAATTATTAAGAGGGTTTTCTTTTATAAAGGGATTCGAAAAATGCAAAAAGGAAAATCTGAGAAATGGAAAATTCGAAAATATGGAGATTTGAAAAAAAATGGAAATTTTCTTGATAGCTATTGCTAGCTGTCCAATTCGAATTTTTTTGGTATTTTTCCTATTTTCTTTTTTTTTCTTTTAATTTAACTCAAAAATAATATATTTGATTCTAACAAAAAGGAAAGTCGAAAATGGTAATGCAAGAATGATTCTAGAACCTAGTGATGCACGTAGGAACTAGATGCACTCGGTATGAACTTAGATGTTATTTTTTTTATTTTCTTGAATGAAACTTAAACTAATGCAAGAACAAGAAACAAAACAAGTTAAAGGATAGAAAAAACCTGGTTTAGGAGCTTTAAGCTCTGATACCAAAATGATACAAGCCTCGATTCAAGGCTTATATGCGCGTGGGCTGTGTGGAGAAGGTTAGGTAAGAAACTCGACCTTAGACTTCTTGGATAGGGGTTTTGAGGTTGGTATTCAATGGAAGGGTGAATTGAACCACACGAGGGGTGATGAACCTCGTGATAAATCACAAACTTAGAGTTAGGAGTATTGACATAGGAAAATCAAATAATACCTATCTTGACCTATAAGGCAAGTGTGAGCACGAAAATTCAGTTTGAATAACAAGGGAAATGAAAAAGGATGGGTTATTATTAACCACATGGTTGAAATGGTTAAATAGCTACCTTGGGAGAAGAATCAAGGTGAAAAGGACATGCCCATGCTGCACACAGTCTTGGCAACCACACCAAACAGTCATGCCTGCTGCACACAGTCTTGGTAACCACACCAAACAGTCATGCCTGCTGTCTCCTCTCTTCTCATTGGTTGTTGACAGGCTCCTCCTCTATTCAAACTCATCCACAAGTTTGAATTCGTTCTCTTTTGTGTTCACATTGTAAATCCTCTATAAAAGGGCTGTAAAGACTCAATGTATAATATACTCTTAGGAGATTCTTCTCCATAAGTCTAAGTCATTTCTCATTTTCTCATACTTCTCTTTGAGTTTTCAGATTCAATTCTTCACATTTCTCCTCTTTAATCTCAATATTCTTACATGGTATCAGAGCATAAGATCATTCCCTTATCTTTTCTACTCAAATCTCTCAGTTTCTAATCTAAAATTCTGTCAAAAATCTCTCAGTCTTTAGACTAAAAACTCACGGTTTCATTCAACCATAAAAGCTGCTTCCTTTGAGCTCTTCAAAGCCTAACAATGGAGGATACAGTTCAAATTAGTTCCAGCCTGAAACCTACGGTGATAGCAGTAGTTCTCAAAGGCTTGAACTACACATTATGGTCAAGAACCATCAAGACAGCCATTTGTGGCAAAGGACTTTGGAATCACATCTTGGAGGATAATACTCCATCTATAGATGATCCAAAGGAGAAGAAGGATGAGGCAACAAGAAAAGAAGAAGCTAGGTGGTTCCAAGAAGATCAATCAGTCCTTGGATTCCTCCAAAATTCATTGGACCCATCCATTCTTGAAGCTTATTCACATTGTGAAACTGCCAAGTCTCTTTGGGACACTCTCAAGAGGGTGTATGGGGATGTTTCAAACCTCAGCCGTGTGTATGAGGTTAAGAAGGCTCTCAATGATCTACACCAAGAGGATATGGAGTTCACAAAATTCCTGGGCAAGTTCCAGTCAACATGGTCCGAGCTTGACATGTTGAGACCAAGTTCTATGGATCCAAAGGTGCTTAATGAAAGGAAGGAACAAGACAAGATATTTGGGCTCCTTCTCAACCTAAATCCAGCCTTTAAGGATGTGATTAAGTCCATCCTGAGAGAGCCAAAACTCCCTGATTTCGAAGAGGTGTGCTCACGGATTCAAAGGGAGCAAGGCAACATTGGTTTGTTTGGTGGTAAAGGAGAACTAGTCATGGCCAACAAAAGCGTGTTTAAGCAAGAGGATAGGAAGAGTGTGATGTGTGAGCATTGTAAGAGGAATGGCCACATCAAGGACAAGTGCTGGATACTTCATCCTCATCTCAAGCCAAACCGGTTCAAGGATTCAAAGGCTAACATCTCTCAAATGGTTGCGACTAAACCGGCAAGTTCATCCAACCAAGGAGGGGAGCTAGCTATGAATGTATCCATGGAGTATGTTAAGAAGAGTGACTTGGAGGATCTCATCAAGGCCTATGCCTCAAAACTCTCCGGTATCACACTCTACTCCCATAAATCGCTTGATAAACAAGATCATAAGTTGGTAGTGGATTCAGGTGCTTCTCACCATATGATTAGCAATGCTAGGTTGTCAAAGAACATTGAACCATGTCTAGGACAAGTAACTATAGCTGATGGTAAGGGTATTCCAATTGAAGGAACCGGAAAATTAAGACTATTTGACAAAGAAACTAATGCATTCTTTGTACCTAAATTTAAGTCTAATCTAGTTTCTGTCAAAAGGGCTACTAAAGACCTCAATTGCAATGTTACATTTGGGCCTAACAATGTTTACTTTCAGGATATTAAGAGTGGTAAGATACTTGGAGGTGGTGTAACTCAAGATGAGCTCTATGTTCTTGAAGACCCTCCAAGCAATTTGGATTCCTTAGCTTTCAAATCCTGTGTTTTGCTAATAAAGATGTCTTATGGCATGCTAGATTAGGACATCCTCATGCTCGTGCTTTAAGCTTAATAATTCCTAATGTCGCTTATGATCACTCAGTTTGTGAGGCTTGTATCCTTGGCAAACATTGTCGTGTTGTTTTCCCTAGATCGTCTACAATTTATGAGCATTGTTTTGATTTAGTACATTCCGATGTTTGGACCTCACCTTACATGTCTAGAGATAGGAATAAATACTTTGTGACCTTTATAGATGAGAAATCGAAATATACATGGGTTACATTACTTCCATCTAAAGATAGGGTTTATGAGGCATTTATAAACTTTCATAATTATGTTACTAATCAATTCAATGCCAAGATCAAAGTGTTAAGATCAGATAATGGAGGGAATACACAAGTCAAAGATTCAAAGCTCATCTAAACAAACATGGAATACTACATCAAACTAGCTGTCCACACACACCACAACAAAATGGAGTTGCTGAAAGGAAGAACCGACACTTAATGGAAGTAGCAAGATCCATGATGTTTCATACCAATGTTCCTAAAAGTTTTTGGGGAGATGCATTCTTGGTTGCTTGATACCTCATCAATCGGATTCCAACCAAAGTCTTGCAAGATATATCCCCATTTGAGGTACTCAATAAAACTAAACCTTCCATTGATCATTTACGTGTATTTGGGTGTGTGTGCTTTGTGTATGGTCCAGGTGATCTAAGAAACAAGTTGGAGGCAAAGAGCATCAAGTGTATGTTCCTTGGATATTCGACAACACAAAAGGGTTATAAGTGCTATGATCCGAGCAACAACAGGACATATGTGTCTAGAGATGTCAAGTTCATAGAAGAACAAAGCTATTATGATCAGAAAGATTGGGAAGGATTGAAGGATCTCTCAAGGTCACCTTCTGATTTGGCTACGAGTTTGAGGTTTCTCTTGAATCATTTGGGAAATGATCTGCCAAAGGATTCAAGACACGAAGAAACAAGAACCTTAAGTAGTTCACAAGATACCCAAGAGAATGAACAAGGGGTGGTAACTCAAGAACCAACCCCAATCCAAGAAGAAGCTATGGCCCAAAATCAAGAACAAGACGACTTGGAAGTGGGTATAGAGGAACCTATTCACCAAATGGAAGAGGAAACGGTTGTAGAGGAGGCTGCACCACCTGTTCAGCATTTAAGGAGGAGTACTAGACTTAGGAACACTAGGGTATTCTACAACAACCAGGCCGTGGCTCATCCCATACAAGCTGTTTGTTCCCTTGACCTCTTGCCATCTAGTCATCAAGCATTCCTTGGAAAGATTGAACAAAGTCAGATTCCAAGGACTTATGAAGAAGCTGAGAGCAAGAAAGAATGGTTAGATGCAGTAAGAGATGAGAAGGGAGCTATGGAAAGGAATCATACATGGGATATACAAGAACTTCCCAAAGGCAAGAAGGCTGTGAGTTCCAAGTGGGTGTTCACCATCAAGTATAAGAGCAATGGGGACATAGAAAGGTACAAGGCACGTCTAGTTGCAAGAGGTTTCACTCAGACATATGGAGAGGACTATACTGATACATTTGCACCGGTGGCTAAGCTACACACTGTAAGGGTTGTTCTTTCACTAGCTACGAATCTGACTTGGGACTTATGGCAAATGGATGTCAAGAACGCATTCCTACAAGGAGAACTTGAAGAGGAAGTGTATATGACTCCACCACCAGGCCTTGAAGATCTTTGCAAAGAGGGACATGTTCTAAGACTTAGGAAGACAATATATGGGTTGAAGCAGTCACCAAGGGCCTGGTATCACAAATTAAGCTCCACACTTACTGATAATGGGTTTAGGAAATCCCATTCAGATCATACTTTGTTCACTCGTCCAAACTCCAAAGGAATCGTGGCGGTCTTGGTTTATGTGGATGACCTTATCATCACAGGAGATGATAAGGAAGGAATTCAGTCCACAAAGGCCTTCTTAAACAGATCATTTGACATCAAGGATCTTGGAGAGTTGAAGTACTTCTTGGGTATTGAAGTGTGTCGGTCTCAAGAAGGGCTCTTTCTATCCCAAAGAAAGTATGCTCTTGATCTGTTGACAGACACGGGAAAGCTTGGGGCTAAACCGGCCAAAACTCCTCTTGAAGATGGCTACAAGGTCAACGGAAAGGGGGAGAAAGCTGATGAGTTATTTAAGGATGTTTCTCAGTATAGGAGACTAGTTGGGAAGCTGATCTACCTCACCCTCACACGACCAGACTTGTGTTTTGCTGTGAATCAAGTGAGTCAACATATGCAAAAGCCTACTGTATATCATTGGAGCATGGTAGAAAGGATCCTTAGATACATCAAAGGATCTCCTGGTCAAGGTATATGGATGGGCAAGAATGGGAACACTGAGATTGTCGGGTATTGTGATGCGGATTGGGCTGGTGATAGGGTGGATAGGAAATCAACCACTGGGTATTGCACCTTCGTTGGTGGGAACTTAGTCACTTGGAAGACTAAGAAGCAGAAGGTGGTATCATGTTCTAGTGCTGAAGCAGAATATAGGGCTATGAGGAAGCTGACAAATGAAGTAACTTGGCTCAAAGCACTCTTGAAAGATTTCGGTATTGCACAACCAGGGCCAATTACCTTCCATTGTGATAATCAGGCAGCCATTCACATAGCTTCAAACTCAGTGTTTCACGAGAGGACCAAGCACATAGAGATCGACTGCCATAAAGTTAGGGAGAAAGTTCAAGATGGAACCATTCTGCCATGTTATACAAGGAGTGAAGACCAACTAGCTGACATCTTCACAAAGGCAGCAAGTCTCAAAGTTTGCAAGAACATCTTTAGCAAACTTGGGCTTGTTGATTTATCACACCCATGATCAAAGGTCTCCTAATCCAAGAGCAACACACTCTTTTTCCCTTATTAAGGTTTTGTCCCAAGTGGTTTTCCTTAATAAGGTTTTTAATGAGGTGTTGCCTTGGGTTCCCAAGCTTAAGACTTTAGGGTGATTCCAAAGTCTTTAGCTTGAGGGGGAGTATTGACATAGGAAAATCAAATAAGACCTATCTTGACCTACAAGGCAAGTGTGAGCACGAAAATTCAGTTTGAATAACAAGGGAAATGAAAAAGGATGGGTTATTATTAACCACATGGTTGAAATGGTTAAATAGCTACCTTGGGAGAAGAATCAAGGTGAAAAAGTCATGCCCATGCTGCACACAGTCTTGGCAACCACACCAAACAGTCATGCCTGCTCAGTCTTGGTAACCACACCCAGTCATGCTGCACACAGTCTTGGCAACCACACCAAACAGTCATGCCCATGCTGTCTCCTCTCTTCTCATTGGTTGTTGACAGGCTCCTCCTCTATTCAAACTCATCCACAAGTTTGAATTCGTTTTCTTTTGTGTTCACATTGTAAATCCTCTATAAAAGGGCTGTAAAGACTCAATGTATAATATACTCTTAGGAGATTCTTCTCCATAAGTCTAAGTCATTTCTCATTTTCTCATACTTCTCTTTGAGTTTTCAGATTCAATTCTTCACATTTCTCCTCTATAATCTCAATATTCTTACAAGGAGGGCTGGTCTCAACTAGGTTCTAAGCGCACAAGATTCTTTGAGAGAAAACTTGTTGGAAGAAAGTTCTACTTTATTAATATCAAAAAGGTTGTCGAACAACAATGCTGGAAAGAGCCTTATTAATATGCTCGACAGCTTGACCTTCTAGGGTCGACTCAAAGAAAGAAAGGAAAGTTTACAAAAGTGCACAAATGGAAAATGTACAAAAGTGCATAACCGAAAAAGACCTATTCCTAAAATGTCTTTGACTCAAAAAATATAAATATGCTAGATCCTACCCGGCAAAACGGAAAGAGGCAAATATTCGAATTGAAAACTTACCTTACTTACCTCACGGCCAAGAAATGGAAGGTGGTCGTCCTTGTGGCATGCATGCGCCTTGCTCCTAGTCTTTGACTTGGAGTAGGGTTAGAAATCTTGGGCCCTGACCTCTCTTGCCACTAAAGCCCAAGTCTCTGAAGTCCCTTGCATTGTTGAGAAGCCTTTGGACTCTTCTTTGCACTTCTGGCCCATTGTCGTTAGTCGATCTTCCTCTAGGAGCTTGTCAACCCATAAGCTGAACTTGTGGAAGAGTTCTCTTGATCTGCTCCTTGTCATTGCTCCTGGTGGCACTACTGGTGTAGAGAATCCCTCTAGATGCATGTCCTGAAGCTGGTAGCTTATTTGGTCCGAGTGTCCTTGTGTAGAAGTTGAAATGCTTGTGTACTCGGCTGGATTGGCTGTACCGGCTGGACTGTACGAGGTACTGGCTGGAATGCCTTCTAGACTGGCCAAGTTGATCCCGGAGTTGGCGGCATCACCAATAGGACTGGCGGTGTCATCCACGTCGCCACCAATTGTGCCAGAAGCTTAGGCCTCTCCGCCGGCAATGCTGATCGGTCCGGTCCTATTGGTCGAGGGTCCGGCGGTACCGCTTGGGCCGGCAGATGTGCCAAATGGCCTGGCTGTCTTGGGCAAGCTTCCTGGTCGGCCAGTCTGGTCTCCTTGCTGGACATACGACATGATGTCCTCATCAGTGCGTGCAAGCCACAAGGTCGGCCACCTTCTATATCTTGGCCGAAAGGTAAGAACGTAAGTTTTCATATTATATATTGTCTTTTCTGTTTTGCAGGATAGAATCCAGTAGTTTTCCTTTTTGTTGAATCAAGAACAATTAAGTAGTTTGCCTTTTTCGGTTGTTTCCATTTTATAATTTTCCTTTATACACTTTTGTAACTTTTCCATTTGACTTGACCCTAGAATGTCAAGCTGCCGAGCATATTAATAAGGCTCCTTTCAACATTGTAGTTCGACAACCTCTTTCCCATATTAATAAAGATAAGTATTTTCTTCTAAGAGTCTTCTCACAAAGCTCTTAGCGCATAGACCTAGTTGAGACTTGTACTCCTAACTCTAAGCATTGTGATTTATCACGAGGCCCATCATACTTCGTGTGGTTCACCTCAGCCCACCACCCAACACACTCACCTAAATCCATTCCAAGAAACCTAACACCGAGTATCTCGCCTAAGTTCCTTGCAACCTGTCCGAGAACATTACGGCCACCTATCATGGCTTGTATCACCTAGTGTCATGCATAAACCTATAAGTTCAAAGTGTACTCTTCTATTAATGTTGTACAAAGAATGTCTAAGAGTAGGATTCGAAGAGGACGAACTACCAGCTGAGATCAATGAAATTTCGGAGAAGTACAAGGATAAGTTTGCAGAGAAAATACCAGCTGGTTTGCCCCCTGTTAGAGTCATAAAACACCAAATATACCTTGTGCCTAGAACAGCCCTTCCGAAAAACTGGCTTATCGTATGAACCCTCAAGAATCCAAAGAGTTGGAGAAACAAGTGCAAGACCTCATGGAAAATATGTATATTTGTGAGAATTTCAGCCCTTGTGGCGTTATTAGTACCAAAGAAAGATGGCACATGAAGGATGTGTGTGGACAGTCGTTCCATCAGCAACATCACCATCAAATACGGACACCCTATTCCATGCTAGATGATATGTTGGACGAGTTGAATGGAGCCACTATCTTCCCCAAGATAAACCTCAATAATGGCTATCATCATCAAGTACAAATTAGAGAAGGAGATGAGTGGAATACTATCTTCAACACCAAGCAATGTATTTTATGAATGCCTAGTCATGCCCTACAACCTAAACAATGCTCCTAGCACCTTTATGCGGTTCTAATGGTTTTTTATAAGTAAATTTATTGTTGTCTATTTTGATGATATATTGATTTACAGTAGGAGTTTGGTGAACATGTTTCTCATCTAAAGCAAGTAATAAGCACACTTCGAAAGGAAGGCAGTTATGCCAACCTTAAGAAGTGCATATTTGTACCAACAAGTTTGTTTTCTTAGTTTTTAGTGAGTCAACTGAGATTACAAGTTGATGGAGAGAAGATCAAGGCCATCAAAGATTGGTTCCGAAGCTTTCACAGATTGGCTAGTTTTTATCGGAGGTATATGAAAGACTCCAGCTCCTTAGCAGCGCCCCTTACTGTTGTGATCAAGAAGAATGTCGCATTTACATGAGAAAATGCCCAAGAAAAGGACTTTAGTTCCTTGAAGGACCGGTTGATCCAAGCCCCGGTATTAGAATTTCTAGATTTTGAAAAAGTGTTGAGATGGAGTGTGATGTGTCTGGATTGGGTATTGGTGTTGTCTTGGATTAAAGAAAGAGAGCAGTGGCTTTCTTTCGTGAGAAGTTGAATGGAGCAACACTCAACTATCCGACCTATGATAAAGAGCTATACACCTTGGTGAGAACTTAAGAAACATCACAACATTATTTCCTTCGAAAAAGTTCATCATACACGCTGATCATGAGATTCTAAAGTATCTGAGAGGGAAAACATCACTCAAAAGGAGGTATGCCAATTGGATGGAGTTCATTGAGACATTCTCTAACGTGATCAAATAAAAGTAGGACAAGGAGAATGTAGTGGATGATGCCTTACCACGGAGGCATGCATTGATTGACACAATGGAAGCCTAAGTCTTAGGATTTTAGCACATCAAGAGCTCTATTACTACTGATTAAGAGTTTGGTGAGTGCTACAAAGAGCGTGGCAAAGGAGCACATGGGTCATTCTACATCTAAGATGGTTAGTTTTTCAAAGGCAAGAGGTTGTCCTTGCCCCCAAGGATAAATGAGAGAGCTAATGCTTAGTGAAACGCACAGAGGAGGTCTAATGGGACACATCAGTATTGACAAGACATTGACCGTGGTGATGGATCATTTCTATTGGTCTTGCCGCAAGAAAAATGGGCAGAGGTTTTTTGCTCGGTGCATCACATGCTACAAAGAAAAATCCAGATTACTTCCTCGCGGTTTATACCTATGCCCCTTTGGTAGATATTTCTATGGATTTGTCCTAGGGTTACGCAAAATTCGACACAAGGATGCAATATTTATGGTGGTAGATTTGTTCTCCAAGATGGAATATTTCATATCGTGTGAGAAGACTCATGATGCCATCCAAACATCTTACCTTTTCTTCGAGGAAGTGGCTCTACTATACGTGGCATACCTAGAAACAAAATGTAGCACCAAGGCACCAGGCTCCTCAAGCATTCTTGGAAGACACTATGGAAGAAGCTTGGCACCAAGCTACTGTTTTCAACAACGTGCCATTCTAAAACGGATGGGCAAACTGAGGTGGTCAATAAACCACTCTCAACCCTACTAAAGGCCACAGTTGCTAACAATATGAACACTTAGCTGGATAGTATACCCTTTGTAGAGTTTTCCTATAATCTTGCTACTCACTCGGCCACTAAAATATCCCCCTTTGAGATAGTATACGGCTTTAACCCCTTGTCTCTAGTAGATCTTGTGCCCATTCTGCAAGTTGAACAAGTAAACCAAGATGGCTTCAACAGAGAAAAAATGATCCGAAAGTTACACACAAAGGCCAAGTATAAAGAAGAAAAACCAGGAGTGTAAGAAGAGGGCTGATACCGGAAGCAAATGAATTTTGAGTCATTAGAATGGATCTAGTTGGAGATGAGGCTGTAGATATTTTCCCAGAAGAGAGACTCCAAGCTAGCCCCAAAAAAAGATGGGCCGTTCAAGATGTTACACAAGATGAATGACAATATCTATCCCCTCGAACTCCTGGAAGAGGTAAACATTCCCACACCTTTAACGTGGCTGAATTCTCAAGATGTTACACAAGATCAATGACAATGTCTATCCCTTAGAACTCCTGGAAGAGGTAAACATTCCCACACCTTTAACGTGGATGAACTCTCTCCTTATGATACAGGAGATCGAGTTTTGAAGACAAAACTTTCTGAAGAAAGAGGGAATGATATGAGGACCTTGGTACTGACCATGGACAGACCGACATATCGCCCATGGTACGAGAGGTGTGGTGATACAAGCCTCGATTCAAGGCTTGAATGCGCGTGGGCTGTTTGTAGAAGATTAGGTGAGAAACTCGACCTTAGGCTTCTGGATAGGGGTTTTCTGGTTGGTAAACGATGGAGGGGTGAAGTGAACCACACGAGGGGTGATGAACCTCGTGATAAATCACAAACTTAGAGCTAGGAGGGCTGGTCTCAACTAGGTTCTAAGCGCACAAGTCTCTCTTGAGAGAAAGCTCGTAGGGAAAAAGTTCTACTTTATTAATAATCAAAAAGGTTGTCGAACTACAATGCTGGAAGGAGCCTTATTAATATGCTCGACAGCTTGACCTACTAGGGTCGACTCAAATAAGAAAAGGAAAGTTTACAAAAGTGCACAAAAGGAAAAAATACAAAAGTGTATAACCGAAAAAGGACCTATTCCTAAAATGTTCTTGACTCAAAAATGTAAAGCAACTAGATCCTACCCTGCAAAACAGAAAGAGGCATATATTCAAATGTAAACTTACCTTAACTCACCTCACGGCCAAGAAATGGAAGGTGGCCGTCCTTGTGGCATGCACGCGCCTTGCTCCTAGTCTTCGACTTGGAGTAGGGTTAAATATCTTTGGGCCCTGACCTCTCTTGCCACTAAAGCCCAAGTCTCTGATGTTCCTTGTGTTGTTGAGAAGCCTTTGGACTCTAATTTGCTCTTCTGGCCCATTGTCCTTAGCTGCTCTTCCTCTAGAAGCTTGTCCCATAAGCTGAATTTGTGGAAGAGTGCTCTTGATCTGCTTCTTGTCATTGCTCCTGGAGGTACCACTGGTGTAGATACTTCCTCTAAGTGCATGTCCTGGAGCTGGTAGCTCATTTGGTCCGAGTCCTCTTGTGTAGAAGTGGAAGTGTGCGTGTACTCGGCTGGATGGCCTGTACCGGCTGGATTGTGCGCGGTACTGGCCGGAATGACTTCAGGACCGGCCAAGTTGATCCCGGAGTCGGCGGTGTCATCAGGGGGACCGGCGGTGTCATTCACGTCCCCACCAAGTGTGCCGGAAGCTTGGGCCTCTCCGCCGGCGATGTTGACCGGTCTGGTCCTATAGGTCGAGGGTCCGGCGGTACTGTCTGGTCCGGCAGGCGCGCCAGATGGTCCTGCTGTCTCGGGCAAGCTTCCTGGTCGGCCAGTCTGGTCTCCTGGCTGGATGTACGACCTGATGTCCTCATCATTCCCTCCCTCTTCAGTAGGTTTTGTCCTCAAAACTGGATCATCTGCATGGAAAGGGGCCAAGTCAGTAACATTGAACGTATTGGACACATTAAACTCACCTGGAGCTCGATCCGGTAGGCGTTGTTGTTGATCCTCTCGAGCACTCTGAATGGTCCATCTCCTCTTGGTGCTAGCTTGGAACTCCTTAGGTTTGGGAACCTCTCCTGCCGTAGGTGTAGCCACACCAATCGCCTGGTTGAAAGATCACCTCCTTTCTTCCTTTGTTGGCATGAGTCACGTACTGTCCGGTCCTCTTCTCCAAGTTCTCTGCTACCTTCTGGTGTAACCTCCTTATGAACTCTGCTTTGGATGCTCCGTTGAGGTTGGTCATCTCAGCTGGTGGCAGTGGTGTTTGCTCCAATGGGGTGAGAGGGTTGAAACCGTATACCACTTCAAATGGGGTCTTCTTGGTTGCTGAGTGCACGGCTCGGTTGTAGGCGAACTCAATGAATGGCAGGCACTCCACCCAAGTCTTTAGGTTCTTCCCTAGTGTTGTTCTGAGAAGAGTTGATAGGGTCCTGTTGACAACTTCAGTTTGGCCATCGGTTTGAGGATGGCAAGTGGTTGAGAAGAGTAGCTTCGTGCCTAGTTTTCTCCAAAGGGTCCTCCAGAAATGGCTGAGGAACTTGGTGTCCCTATCTGATACGATGGTCCTTGGCACTCCATGAAGCCGTACTATTTCCCTGAAGAACAGCTCAGCTGTTTGTGTGGCATCATTGACATTGGCACATGGGATGAAATGTGCCATCTTGGAGAATCTGTCCACCACTACAAAGATTGCATCTTTGTGGTTGATCTTGGGCAGACCTAGAACAAAATCCATCGAGATGTCCACCCATGGATGTGTTGGTATGGGCAGTGGGAGATACAACCCGTGAGGTTGCACTCGGGACTTTGCCTTCTTGCAAGTAATGCATCTTGCACAATGTGCTTCTACTGTCCTCTTGATGTGTGGCCAGTAGAAGTGCTCCTTGACCACTGCTAGAGTCTTGTCGACACCAAAGTGGCCCATGAGTCCTCCTCCATGAGCTTCTCGGATGATAAGCTCCCTTAGTGATCCCTGTGGTATGCACAGCCTTCTTTCTCGGAACAAGAATCCCTCATGGATGTAGAATTTGCCATGACTCCCTGTGCTACACTCCTTGTAGCTCTCAGCAAGGTCAGGATCATCCTTGTATAGATCCTTGATGTGCTCGAATCCTAGGACCTTTGCCTCCATTGTTGATATCAAGGCAAACCTCCTTGATAGTGCATCGGCTACCACATTATCTTTGACTTCTTGTACTTGATGATGTACGGGAAGGTTTCTATGAACTCCATCCACCTGGCATGTCTCCTCTTGAGATTGGTTTGCCCTCTGAGGTGTTTGAGAGTCTCGTGATCAGTGTGGATCACAAACTCCTTGGACAGCAAGTAATGCTGCCAAGTCTCCAATGCTCGGACAAGGGCATAGAGCTCCTTGTCATAAGTGGGGTAGTTCAGTGAGGCACCACCTAGCTTCTCACTGAAGTATGCCACTGGTCTCCCTCCTTGGGTTAGCACTGCTCCTATGCCTATTCCAGAGGCATCACACTCCACTTCAAACGTCTTGTTGAAGTCGGGAAGGACTAACACTGGTGCGTGTGTAAGGCTGTCCTTCAAGGCCTGGAATGCCTTCTCCTGAGCTTCTCCCCAGCTGAATCCCACGTTCTTCTTCACTACTGCCGTCATGGTGAGGCAATACTGCTGAAGTTGGGCACGAATCTCCTATAGAAGCTGGCCAGTCCGTGGAAGCTCCTTACTTGGCTGATGTTGCCTGGTGTTGGCCATTCTTGTATGGCTCGAATCTTCTCCTCATCAACCTGTAGGCCCTGTGAACTCACAACAAAACCTAAAAAGACAAGCTTATCAGTACAAAAGGTGCACTTCTTGAGATTGGCATAAAGCTCTTCTTGTCGAAGGGTTTTAAGGACCATCTCAAGATGTGTGAGTGTTCCCGTAGGCACTTACTATAAACAAGTATGTCATCAAAATAAACTACCACAAACTTACTGATGTACGCCCTAAGAACTTGGTTCATAAGGCGCATGAAGGTGCTTGGGGCATTAGTCAAGCCAAATGGCATGACTGTCCACTCGTAGAGCCCTTGCTTTGTCTTGAAAGCAGTCTTCCACTCATCACCTTCCTTCATTCTTACCTGGTGGTATCCACTTTTGAGGTCTATCTTGGAGAAGACCGTGGCTCCACTCAGCTCATCTAGCATGTCATCCAGTCGTGGTATTGGATGCCTATACTTGACTGTGATGTTGTTGATTGCTCGGCAGTCCACGCACATGCGCCAAGTCCCATCCTTCTTGGGCACTAGTAGCACTGGTACAGCACATGGACTGAGGCTCTCTCGAACATATCCCTTCTCCAGGAGCTCCTTGACTTGCTTCTCAAGCTCCTTGGACTCCTCTGGACTCATCCGGTAGGCTGGCCGGTTGGGCAGGGCTGCTCCGGGCACTAGATCAATCTGGTGTTCTATGCCACGTAAAGGAGGCAAGCCTGCTGGTATCTCCTCTGGAAATACATCCTGGAATTTGTTGAGGAGTGTTGCTACTTCATGAGGTAGCTCTACCTGTCCCTGTTCTATACTCAACACTTCCTTGAAAACCATTAGTAACATTAAGTCCTTCGAGGCTAAAGCTCTCCGGACATGACTAGGTTGAATAAGAAAGTTAGACTTGACAAGTTTCTTTTCCTTACTCATTTGGAGTTGTAGCTCATGTACTTGGGCAGGTGTAAGAGGAGCTAGGCTGACCTTTCTCTTGTCATGCACGAAGGTGTATAGATTGGTTCGGCCATCATGCCTGGTCTCTTTGTCAAACTGCCATGGTCTTCCTAGTAGAAGATGGCCAGCTTGTATGGGCACCACGTCGCACACGACCTGGTCTTGGTACTTGCCCACACTGAATGGCACAGTGACTTGCTCATGAATTTTGAGCTCCACTTTGTCATCAAGCCATCTCAGTCTATATGGTCGAGGATGCCGTGTCCCCTCTAGACCTAGCTTATCAACCATATACGCACTAGCAACGTTAGTGCAAGAACCACCATCTATGATGAGGTTACATACCTTTCCCTTGATGGTGCAACGGCTGTGGAAGATGTTCTCCCTTTGGATGGTCTCTGAAGGATCCACCATTGCACTGAGGATACGTCTAGTGACCAGCACTTCCCCACATCAGGGTACTCAATGTCACCTTATTCTCCTTCTGGCTCATAGTCCTCTTCATCTTGGGACTCATATTCTCCTGCCTCCGTAATCAGCATGACTCGGTTGTTTGGGCACTCCTTGAGATGTGTCCACGTCCCCTGCACTTGAAACAAGTTATGTCACGTGATCTTTGAGGGTTAGAAGACTTACCAGGCTCTCTCTGGTCATGGGTGGGTTCAGGAGGCTTGCTCTTGAACCTTGACTCGATCTCTACGCTTTTGCCATTGTCCACTGTCTTAGGCATGTTTCTTGGTGCCCAAGGTGTCTTAGGCTTGCTGCGGATGTCTTGGCTCTTACGTCTGATGTGCTGCTCAGCTTGCACAGATAGGTGGAACAAGTCCTTGAAGTCGTTGTAGATTTGCCTTTCCACCTTGCAGCTGATCCTTTCTTGGAGTCCATCCAAGAATTGTGCCATCAATGCTTCTTCATCATCATTGAGCTCCAATCTGTTCCTTAACCTCTCGAACTCTTCATAGTACTCCTCTACTGATCTGGTACCCTGCTTAAGAGTACGAAAACGTCATTGCAAATCCCTATGAAAGTAAGGTAGAACATACCTTTGTCGCATGAGGTCTTTCATGTCGACCCATGAGTCTACGGGCCTCATTCTCTTCCTCCTTCTGCCAGATACCTCACGATCCCACCAGATGAAGGCATTGTCCGTGAGTTGTGCTACTGCCATTGAGACTCTCCTAGGTCCTGGTTGGTTGTAGTGATCAAAGATATGATCCATTCGCTTCTCCCAATCTAGGTACGCCTCGGGGTCTACTTTTCCTGTAAAACTAGGAGGAGTTAGCTTAACATCAGGATGAATTACCCGGTTGTAGGTGTGTTCATCTCCATCCTCATGACGTCTAGGAGGCATTCTTGGTCTCTGGTGAAGACCATATGGCTCAAAGCCATCATCTTCTGCCTGTGGTTGCCGTGGAGGTCCTCTCGGCCTATGGTGATAGTTATGAGGTTGTGTGTCCTCATCTCCATCTGGCTGGGGTTCCTCCTGTTTGTGCTGTGTCCTAAGGTACTCAGGACCCTCAGGACGGTCTTTCTCAGCTCTCACGTGCCTTATGGCCTGGAATCTTACAGGTCTCTCCACGCGCTCCAACCTCTCGCCTATGGATGCGAGTTGTGTTTGGAGTGTGGTGAACATGGCCATCATGGCTTCAGCTGCGTCTCTATTCTCTTCTCCCATGGTGTGCTACAAGAAAGAAGACAATTAGGGTGCTCCTAAATTATTAGGACGGTTTTCTTTTTATATGGGGTTTGAAAAAAATGCAAAAAGGAAAAATCCTAAGGAAAGGAAATTCAAAAAATGTGAAGATTTGAGAAAAAGGAAACTTTCTTGACAACTTGTGCTAGCTGTCCAATTCGACTTCCTTTAGTATTCTTTCTATTTTCTTTTTATTTTCTTTTAATTTAACTTAAAAATAATGGAAATATGATTTAAACAAAAAGGAAAACGTGAAAGACAATGCAAAAGTGAATCTAAACCCTAGTGATACACGTAGGAGGCTAGATGCACTCGGTTTGGAGTTTGATGTTGTTTTTTTCATTTTTTCTTGAATACGACTTAAACTAATGCAAGAACTAGAAATAAGACAAGCAAAAGGATAGAAACAACCTGGTTTAGGAGCTTTAAGCTCTGATACCAAAATGATACAAGCCTCGATTCAAGGCTTGGATGCGCGTGGGCTGTTTGTAGAAGATTAGGTGAGAAACTCGACCTTAGGCTTCTGGATAGGGGTTTTCTGGTTGGTAGACGATGGAGGGGTGAAGTGAACCACACGAGGGGTGATGAACCTCGTGATAAATCACAAACTTAGAGCTAGGAGGGCTGGTCTCAACTAGGTTCTAGGCGCACAAGTCTCTCTTGAGAGAAAGCTCGTAGGGAAAAAGTTCTGCTTTATTAATAATCAAAAAAGGTTGTCGAACTACAATGCTGGAAGGAGCCTTATTAATATGCTCGACAGCTTGACCTACTAGGGTCGGCTCAAATAAGAAAAAGGAAAGTTTACAAAAGTGCACAAAAGGAAAAATACAAAAGTGTATAACCGAAAAAGGACCTATTCCTAAAATGTTCTTGACTCAAAAATGTAAAGCAACTAGATCCTACCCTGAAAAACAGAAAGAGGCATATATTCGAATGTAAACTTACCTTAACTCACCCCACGGCCAAGAAATTGAAGGTGGCCGTCCTTGTGGCATGCACGCGCCTTGCTCCTAGTCTTCGACTTGGAGTAGGGTTAAATATCTTTGGGCCCTGACCTCTCTTGCCACTAAAGCCCAAGTCTCTGATGTTCCTTGTGTTGTTGAGAAGCCTTTGGACTTTACTTTTCTCTTCTGGCCCATTGTCCTTAGCTGATCTTCCTCTAGGAGCTTGTCCACCCATAAGCTGAATTTGTGGAAGAGTGCCCTTGATCTGCTTCTTGTCATTGCTCCTGGTGGCACTACTGGTGTGGATATTTCCTCAAGATGCATGTCCTGAAGCTGGTAGCTTAGCTGGTCCGAGTTTCCTTGTGTGGAAGTTGAATTGCTCGTGCACTCGGCTGGATCGGCTGTACCGGCTGGACTGTGCGAGGTACTGGCCGGAATGCCTTCAGGACCAGCCAAGTTGATCCCGGAGTTGGTGGCATCACCAAGGGGACCGGCGGTGTCATCCACGTCCCCACCAAGTGTGCCGGAAGCTTGGGCCTCTCCGCCGGCGATGTTGACCGGTCTGGTCCTATAGGTCGAAGGTCCGGCGGTACTGTCTGGTCCGGCAGGCGCGCCAGATGGTCCTGCTGTCTCGGGCAAGCTTCCTGGTCGGCCAGTCTGGTCACCTGGCTGGATGTACGACCTGATGTCCTCATCATGTGGGCTACGTGGTCCAGGAGCAAGAAACTAAAGAAGAAGTTCAAATTGGCCATGATACCCACCGGACCCTGATACAAGCTTGGGATCGTGGGCGTGATGCTCTCGGACCGGGTGCAAGGAGGTTAGGCGAGAAACTCGGCCTTTGGCTTCTTAGAGAAATTTTGGACGTGTGTTTGGGGTGGTGGGATGAAGTGAAGCACATGAATTATGAGAGGTCTCGTGATAAATCACAACTCTAACTCTAGGAGTACGGATCTCAACTAGGTTTTGAGCTAACAAGAGAACTTTGTGTGCAAAGACTCTTTGGAAGAAAATTCGTATCTTTATTAATATGGGGCAAAAAAGTTATCGAACTACAATGCTGAAGGAGCCTTATTAATATGCTCAGCAGCCTTGACCTTCTAGGGTCGACCCACAAACAAAAAAGGAAGAGATACAAAAGTGCACAAAGGAAAATTACAACAAATGGAAACAACTGAAAAGTAAACTACTTAATGTTCTTGAATCAACAAAAAGAAAAAATACTAAATCCTACCCTACAAAACAGAAAAAGCAATATATAGAAATGTAAAACTTACCTTCTTACCTTTCGGCCAAGAAATAAAAAGTGGTCAAATTTATGGTAGGCACACGCCTAGCTCCTAATATTGCACTTGAAGTAGGTTTACATACTTTTGGGCCTTGACCTCCTTTTCCACGAGAGCCCATGCCTCTCGCGCAACTTGGTGAAGTGGTAGGCCCTTGGCTTGCTTGTTGCAATATTGGCCCGTGGTTGAATTGCCTTGGTCTTCTAGAAGTCCTTCCACGAACAAGCTGAACTTGTGGTAGAGGGCTCGAGTTTTGCTTCTGGTCATTGCTCCTGGTGGCACCATTGGGGCTGAATTCTCTTTTGGATCCATGCCTTGGAGCTGGCTGTTCAGCTGGTCTGAGTCTTCTAGGGTGTTGCTTGAAGATGGCGTGTCAGGCAGGTCTTCTGTTCGGCCATCTTCTTGATCAGGTCTTTCAAGCTGGCCATTTGATCTGATGCCCTCATCATCTCCTCCATCTTCAGTAGGTTTTGTCTTCAAAACTGGATCATCTGCAAGGAACATAGCTAAATTAGTTACTTTGAAGGTGTTAGACATGTTAAACTCACCTAGAAGCTCGAGCCGGTGGGCATTGTTATTTATTCTTTCGAGTATCCTGAATGGTCCATCTCCTCTAGGGGCTAGCTTGGAACTCCTTAGGTGGAGAAACCTCTCCTACCTTAGGTGTAGTCGCACCCAATCGCCTGGTTGGAAGATCATCTCCTTTCGCCCCTTGTTGGCATGAGACACATACTGTCCGGTCCTCTTCTCTAGATTTTCCATGACCTTCTAGTGTAGCTTATTGAAAAATTCTGCCTTAGACTCTCCGTTAAGATTGGTCATCTCAGTTGGTGGCAGTGGGATTTGCGCCAAGGGCGTTTGAGGATTGAAGCCATAGAAAACTTCAAAAGGTGTCTTCTTGGTGGTTGCGTGCACGGCCCTGTAGGCAAATTCTATGAATGGCAGGCACTCCACCCATATCTTGAGGTTCTTCCCAAGTATTTTTCTGAGAAGAGTAGACAAGATCCGGTTGACGACCTCAGTTTGGTAATCGGTTTGAGGGTGGCACGTGGTGAAGAACAGAAGCTTAGTGCCTAGCTTCCTCCAAAGAGTCCTCTAGAAATGTCTCAAGAACTCGGTATCTCGATCTGACACAATGGTCCTTGGTACTCCATGAAGGCGCACTATTTCCTTGAAAAATAATTATGTCGTTTGTGTGGTATCATTGATATTTGCACAAGGTATGAAGTGGGCCATCTTGGAAAAATGATCTAGAACTACAAAGATGGCTTCCTTGTGGTTGATCTTGGGCAGACCTACAACAAAATCCATCAAAATATATGCCCATGGATGTGTTGGTATGGGCAGAGGGAGATACAACCCATGAGGGTGTACTCTGGACTTAGCCTTCTTGCAAGTTACACATCTTGCACAATGAGCTTCTACAGCCCTTTTGATGTGTGGCCAGTAGAAGTGCTCCTTGACTACAGCAAGGGTCTTATCAACGCAAAAGTGGCCCATAAGACCTCCACCATGAGCTTCATGTGTGATAAGCTCCCGTAGTGATCTTTGAGGTATGCACAACTTCCTTTATCTGAACAAGAATCCATCGTGAAGATAGAACTTGCCATGACTCCCTTTGCCACTTTTTTGTAACTTTCAGCAAATTCCGGATCATCCTTGTAAAGATCTTTGATGTGCTCGAATCCTAAGATCTTTGCATCTATAGTTGATATCAAGGCATATCTCCTTGATAGTGCATCGGCCACTACATTGTCCTTGCCCTTCTTATATTTGATGATATAGGAGAAGATCTCAATGTATTCCATCCACCTAGCATGCTTCCTTTTGAGGTTGGTCTACCCTCTGAGGTGCTTGAGGGTCCCGTGATTAGTGTGGATCACAAATTCCTTGGACAATAGATAGTGTTGCCAAGTCTCCAATGCCCGGACTAAGGCATAGAGCTCCTTGTCGTAGGTGGGATAATTTAGCAAGGCCCCACCTAGCTTCTCACTGAAGTAAGCAACTGGCCAGCCTTCTTGTGTCAAAACCACATCTATGCCAGTGCCTGAAGCATCGCACTCCACTTCAAAGATCTTGTGGAAATCAGGAAAGAGTAACACCGGGGCTTGAGTGAGGCTGTCCTTCAAGGTTTGGAACTCCTTTTCTTGGGCTTCTCCCAAGCTGAATCCCACGTTCTTCTTCACAACCGCTGTTAAGAGGGAGGCAATACTGCTGAAGTTTGGTACGAACCGCTGGTAGAAGCTGGCCAGGCCGTGAAAGCTCCTTACTTGGGTGATGTTACCGGGTGTTGGCCACTTCTGTATGGCTCGGATCTTTTCTTCATCAACTTGTAGGCCCTATGAACTTACAACAAAACCTACGAAGACAAGTTTATCGGTACAAAAGGTGTATTTCTTGAGACTGGCTGATGAGGACATCAGGTCGTACATCCAGCCAGGAGACCAGACTGGCCGACCAAGAAGCTTGCCCGAGACAGCCGGACCATCTGGCACGCCTGCCGGTCCAAGCAGTACCGCCGGACCCTCGACCACAAGGACCAGAGCAACCAGCACTGCCGGCGGAGAGGCCCAAGCTTCCGACACACTTGGTGGCGACGTGGATGACACCGCCGGTCCCTCTGGTGATGCCGCCAACTCTGGGATCAACTTGGCCAGTCCTGAAGGCATCCCGGCCAGTACCACGCACAATCCAGCCGGTACAGCCAATCCAGCCGAGTACACGTGCATTTCCACTTCTACACAAGAAGACTCGGACCGAATGAGCTACCAGCTCCAGGAAATACACCTAGAGGAAGTCTCTACACCAGTGGTACCTCAAGTAGCAATGACAAGAAGCAGATCAAGGGCACTCTTCCACCAATTCAGCCTATGGGTTGACAAGCTCCTAGAGGAAGATCGACTAAGGACAATGGGCCAGAAGTGCAAAGTAGAGTCCAATGGCTTCTCAACAACACAAGGGACATCAGAGACTTGGGCTTTAGTGGCAAGAGAGGTCAGGGCCCAAAGATTCTTAACCCTACTCCAAGTCGAAGACTAGGAGCAAGGCGCGTGCATGCCAAAAGGACGGCCACCTTCCATTTCTTGGCTATGAGGTAAGTTAAGATAAGTTTCAATTCGAATATATGCCTCTTTCTATTTTGCAGGGTAGGATCTAGATGCTTTACATTTTTGAGTCAAGAACATTTTAGGAATAGGTCCTTTTTCGGTTATACACTTTTGTATCTTTTCCATTTGTGCACTTTTGTAAACTTTCCTTTTCTTTATTTGAGTCGACCCTAGAAGGTCAAGCTGTCGAGCATATTAATAAGGCTCCTTCCAGCATTGTAGTTCGACAACCTTTTTGATATTAATAAAGATAGAACATTTTCCCCAACAAGTTTTCTCTTAAGAATCTTGTGCGCTTAGAACCTAGGTGAGACCAGCCCTCCTAGCTCTAAGTTTGTGATTTATCACGAGGTTCATCACCCATCGTGTGGTTCACTTCACCTTTCCATCGAATACCAACCCAAAAACCCCTATCCAAGAAGTCTAAGGTCGAGTTTCTCACCTAAACTTCTCCAAACAGCCCACGCGCATACATCCTTGAATCAAGACTTGTATCATTTTGGTATCAGAGCTTAAAGCTCCTAAACCAGGTTGTTTCTATCATTTAGCTTGTCTTGTTTTTAGTTCTTGCATTAGTTTAAGTCGCATTCAAGAAAAATAAAAAAAATAACATCAAACTCCAAACCGAGTGCATCTAGCCTTCTACGTGTATCACTAGGGTTTAGATTCACTTTTGCATTACCATTCACGTTTTCCTTTTTGTTTAAGTCATATTTCCTTTATTTTTAAGTTAAATTAAAAAGAAAAGAAAAAGACAATAGGAAAAATACCAAAGGAATTCGAATTGGACAGCTAGCACAAGTTGTCAAGAAAGTTTCATTTTTTTCAAATCTTCACATTTTTGAATTTCCAATTCTCAGATTTTCTTCCTTTTTTCAAATTTTCGAATCCTTATAAAAAGAAAACCCTCCTAATAATTTAGGAGCATCCTAACTTGTCTTCTTTCTTTGTAGCACACAATGGCAGAAGAAAATAGAGAAGCAACCGAAGCCATGATGGCTATGTTCACCACACTCCAAACACAACTCGCATCCATAGGCGAGAGGTTGGAGCGCGTGGAAAGACCGGTGAGATTCCAGGCCATAAGGCATGTGAGAGCTTAGCAAGACCGTCCTGAGGGTCCTGAGCACCTTAGGACACGGCACGAACAGGAGGAACCCCAGCCAGATGGAGATGAGGGCACACAACCTCATAACTATCACCATAGGCCGAGAGGACCTCCACGGCAACCAGAGGCAGAAGATGATGTCTTTGAGCCATATGGTCTTCACCATAGACCAAGAATGCCTCCTAGACATCATGAGGATGGAGATGAACACACCTACAACCGGGTAAATCATCCTGATGTTAAGCTAATTCCTCCTAGTTTTGCAGGAAAAGTAGACCCTGAGGCTTACCTAGATTGGGAAAGAAGAATAGATCATATCTTTGATCATTACAACCAACCAGGACCTAGGAGAGTCTCAATGGCAGTAGCACAACTCACGGACAATGCCCTCATCTGGTGGGATCGTGAGGTATCTGACAGAAGGAGGAAGAGAATGAGGCCCATAGACTCATGGGTCGACATGAAAGACCTCATGCGACAAAGGTTTGTTCCACCTTATTTTCATAGAGACTTGCAACGTCGTTTTCGTACTCTTAAGCAGGGTACTAGATCAGTAGAGGAGTACTATGAAGGGTTCGAGAAGCTAAGGAACAAATTGGAGCTCAATGATGATGAAGAAGCATTGATGGCAAAATTCTTGGATGGACTCCAAGAAAGGCTCAGCCGCAAGGTGGAAAGGCAAATTTACAATGACTTCAAAGACTTGTTCCACCTATCTGTCCAGGCTGAGCAGCACATCAAACGTAAGAGCCAAGACATCCGCAGCAAGCCTAAGACACCTTGGGCACCAAGCAACATGCCCAAGTCCGTAGACAAAGGCAAGAGCATAGAGATCGAGTCAATGTTCAAGAGCAAGCCTCCTGAACCCACCCGTGACCAGAGAGAGCCTGGTAAGTCTTCTAACCCTCAAAGATCACGTGACATCACTTGTTTCAAGTGTAGGGGTCGTGGACACATCTCAAGGGAGTGCCCAAACAACCAGTTCATGTTGATTACGGAGGCTGGAGAATATGAGTCCCAAGATGAAGAGGACTATGAACCAGAAAAGGAGTATGGTGACATTGAGTACCCTGATGTGGGAGAAGTGCTGGTCACTAGACGCATCCTCAGTGCAATGGTGGATCCTTCAGAGACCATCCAAAGGGAGAACATCTTCCACAGCCGTTGCACCATCAAGGGCAAGGTATGTAACCTCATCATAGATGGTGGTTCTTGCACTAACTTTGCTAGTGCATATATGGTTGATAAGCTAGGTCTAGAGAAGACAAGGCATCCTCGACCATATAGACTGAGATGGCTGGATGACAAAGTGGAGCTCAAGATCCATGAGCAAGTCACTGTTCCATTCAATGTGGGCAAGTACCAAGACCAAGTCGTGTGCGACGTGGTGCCCATGCAAGCTGGCCATCTTCTGCTAGGAAGACCATGGCAGTTTGACAAAGAGACCAGGCATGATGGCGAACCAATCTCTACACTTTTGTGCATGACAAAAGAAAGGTCAGCTTGGCTCCTCTTACACCTGCCCAGGTACATGAGCTACAACTCCAAATGAGTAAGGAAAAGAAACTTATCAAGTCTAATTTTCTTATTCAACCAAGCCATGTCCGGAGAGCTTTAGCCTCGAAGGATTTAATGTTACTAATGGTTTTCAAGGAAGTGTTGAATGTAGAAAAAGAACAGGTAGAGCTACCTCCTGAAGTAGCAACTCTCCTCAACAAGTTCCAGGATGTATTTGCAGAGGAGATACCAGCAGGCTTGCCTCCTTTACGTGGCATAGAGCACTAGATTGATCTAGTGCCCGGAGCAGCCCTACCCAACCGGCCAGCCTACCGGATGAGTCCAGTGGAGTCCAAGGAGCTTGAGAAACAAGTCAAGGAGCTCCTAGAGAAAGGATATGTTCGAGAGAGCCTCAGTCCATGTGCCGTACCAGTGCTACTAGTGCCCAAGAAGGATGGGACTTGGCGCATGTGCGTGGACTGCCGAGCAATCAACAACATCACAGTCAAGTACCGGCATCCAATACCACGGCTGAATGACATGCTAGATGAGCTGAGTGGAGCCACGGTCTTCTCCAAGATAGACCTCAAGAGTGGATACCACCAGGTCAGGATGAAAGAAGGTGATGAATGGAAGACTGCTTTCAAGACAAAGCAAGGGCTCTACGAGTGGACAGTCATGCCATTTGGCTTGACTAATGCCCCAAGCACCTTTATGCGCCTTATGAACCAAGTTCTTAGGGTGTACATCAGTAAGTTTGTAGTGGTTTACTTTGATGACATACTAGTTTATAGTAAGTGCCTACGGGAACACCTCACACATCTTGAGATGGTACTTAAAACCCTTCGACAAGAAGAGCTTTATGCCAATCTCAAGAAGTGCACCTTTTGTACTGATAAGCTTGTCTTTTTAGGTTTTGTTGTAAGTTCACAGGGCCTACAGGTTGATGAAGAGAAGATTCGAGCCATACAAGAATGGCCAACACCAGGCAACATCAGCCAAGTAAGGAGCTTCCACGGACTGGCCAGCTTCTATAGGAGATTCGTGCCAAACTTCAGCAGTATTGCCTCACCATTGATGGCAGTAGTGAAGAAGAACGTGGGATTCAGGTGGGGAGAAGCTCAAGAGAAGGCATTCCAGGCCTTGAAGGACAGCCTTACACATGCACCAGTGCTAGTCTTGCCCGATTTCAACAAGACGTTTGAAGTGGAGTGTGATGCCTCTGGAATAGGCATAGGAGCAGTGCTAACCCAAGGAGGGAGACCAGTGGCATATTTCAGTGAAAAGCTAGGTGGTGCCTCACTGAACTATCCCACTTATGACAAGGAGTTTTATGCCCTTGTCCGAGCATTGGAGACTTGGCAGCATTACTTGCTGTCCAAGGAGTTTGTGATCCACACTGATCATGAGACTCTCAAACACCTCAGAGGGCAAACCAATCTCAAGAGGAGACATGCCAGGTGGATGGAGTTCATAGAGACCTTCTCGTACGTCATCAAGTACAAGAAGGGCAAAGACAATGTGGTAGTCGTTGCACTATCAAGGAGGTTTGCCTTGATATCAACCATGGAGGCAAATGTCCTAGGATTCGAGCACATCAAGGACCTATACAAGGATGATCCTGACTTTGCTGAAAGCTACAAGGAGTGTGGCATAGGGACTCATGGCAAGTTTTACATCCATGAGGGATTCTTGTTCCGAGAGAGAAGGCTATGCATACCACAAGGATCATTAAGGGAGCTTATCATCTGAGAAGCTCATGGAGGAGGACTCATGAGCCATTTTGGTGTCGACAAGACTCTAGCAGTGGTCAAGAAGCACTTCTACTGGCCACACATCAAGAGGACAGTAGAAGCTCATTGTGCAAGATGCATCACTTGTAAGAAGGCAAAGTCCCGAGTGCAACCTCACGGGTTGTATCTCCCACTGCCCATACCTACATATCCATGGGTGGACATCTCAATGGACTTTGTTCTAGGTCTGCTCAAGATCAACCACAAAAATGCAATCTTTGTAGTGGTGGACAGATTCTCCAAGATGGCACATTTCATTCCATGTGCCAATGTCAATGATGCCACTCAAACAGCTGAGTTGTTCTTCAGGGAGATAGTACGGCTTCACGGAGTGCCAAGGACCATCGTATCAGACAGGGACACCAAGTTCCTCAGCCATTTCTGGAGGACCCTCTGGAGGAAGCTAGGAATGAAGCTACTCTTCTCTACCACGTGCCATTCTCAAACCGATGGCCAAACTGAAGTTGTCAACAAGACACTATCAACTCTTCTCAGAACTACACTAGGGAAGAACCTAAAGACTTGGGTGGAGTGCCTACCATTCATAGAGTTTGCTTACAACCGAGCCGTGCACTCAGCAACCAAGAAGACACCATTTGAAGTAGTATACGGCTTCAACCCTCTCACCCCATTGGAGCAAACACCACTACCACCAGCTGAGATGACCAACCTCAACGGAGCATCCAAGGCAGAATTCATAAGGAGGTTACACCAGAAGGTAGCAGAAAACTTGGAGAAGATGACCGGACAGTACGTGACTCATGCCAACAAGGGGAGAAAGGAGGTGATCTTTCAACCAGGCGATTGGGTGTGGCTACACCTACGGCAGAAGAGGTTCCCAAACCTAAGGAGTTCCAAGCTAGCACCAAGAGGAGATGGACCATTCAGAGTGCTCGAGAGGATCAACAACAATGCATACCGGATCGAGCTCCCAGGTGAGTTTAATGTGTCCAATACGTTCAATGTTACTGACTTGGCTCCTTTCCATACAGATGAACCAGTTTTGAGGACAAAACCTACTGAAGAGGGAGGGGATGATGAGGACATCAGGTCGTACATCCAGCCAGGAGACCAGACTGGCCAACCAGGAAGCTTGCAAGAGACAGCCGGACCATATGGCACGCCTGTCGGTCCAAGCAGTACCACCGGACCCTCGACCACAAGGACCAGAGCAACCAGCACTGCCGGCGGAGAGGCCCAAGCTTCCGGCACACTTTTTGGTGACATGGATGACACCGCCGATCCCTCTGGTGATGCCGCCAACTCCGGGATCAACTTGGCCAGTCCTGAAGGCATTCCGGCCAGTACCACGCACAATCCAGCCGGTACAGCCGAGTACACGCGCATTTCCACTTCTACACAAGAAGACTCGGACCAAATGAGCTACCAGCTCCAGGACATGCACCTAGAGGAAGTCTCTACACCAGTGGTACCTCAAGGAGCAATGACAAGAAGCAGATCAAGGGCACTCTTCCACAAATTCAGCCTATGGGTTGACAAGCTCCTAGAGGAAGATCGACTAAGGACAATGGGCCAGAAGTGCAAAGTAGAGTCCAATGGCTTCTCAACAACACAAGGGACATCAGAGACTTGGGCTTTAGTGGCAAGAGAGGTCAGGGCCCAAAGATTCTTAACCCTACTCCAAGTCGAAGACTAGGAGCAAGGCGTGTGCATGCCACAAGGACGGCCACCTTCCATTTCTTGGCCATGAGGTAAGTTAAGGTAAGTTTCAATTCGAATATATGCCTCTTTCTATTTTGCAGGGTAGGATCTAGATGCTTTATATTTTTGAGTCAAGAACATTTTAGGAATAGGTCCTTTTTCGGTTATACACTTTTGTATCTTTTTCATTTGTGCACTTTTGTAAACTTTCCTTTTCTTTATTTGAGTCGACCCTAGAAGGTCAAGCTGTCGAGCATATTAATAAGGCTCCTTCCAGCATTGTAGTTCGACAACCTTTTTGATTATTAATAAAGTAGAACTTTTTCCCAACAAGTTTTCTCTCAAGAATCTTGTGCGCTTAGAACCTAGTTGAGACCAGCCCTCCTAGCTCTAAGTTTGTGATTTATCACGAGGTTCATCACCCCTCGTGTGGTTCACTTCACCTTTCCATCGAATACCAAACCAAAAACCCCTATCCAAGAAGTCTAAGGTCAAGTTTCTCACCTAAACTTCTCCAAACAGCCCACGCGCATACATCCTTGAATCAAGGCTTGTATCACTGACGTAGAGCTCTTCCTGTCGAAGGGTTCTTAACACCATCTCAAGATGTGAAATATGGTTTTTGAGACACTTACTGTAAACTAGAATGTCGTCAAAATAATAACAACAACAAACTTACTGATGTACGTCCTAAGAACTTGGTTCATAAGGCACATGAAGGTGCTTGGAGCATTGCTAAAGCCAAATGGCATGATTTTCCACTCGTATAGCCCTTGCTTTGTTTTGAAGGCAGTCTTCCATTCATCGCCCTCCTTCATTCTGACCTAGTGGTACCCACTTTTGAGGTCTATTTTTGAGAAAATCGTGGTTCCACTTAGCTCATCTAGCATTTCGTACAACCGGGGTATGGGGTGCCGGTACTTGACCATGATATTGTTGATTGCCCAGCAGTCCACTCACATGTTACATTTTTCTTTGGAACCAACAACACTGGTATGGCACATAGGCTGAGACTCTCTTACACATACCCTTTCTCCAGGAACTCCTTAACTTGTCTCTCAAGGTCCTTTGATTCCTCTGCACTCTTTCGGTATGCTGGCCGGTTGGGCAAGGCTTCTCTGGGAACGAGATCAATGTGATGCTCATTTCCGTGTAATGGAGGCAGGTCGGCTGGTATTTCCTCAGGAAACACATCCTAGAACCGGTTAAGTAGGTCAGCCACTTCAGGAGGCACCTCTACCTCTTCTTTCCATGCACTCAAACCCTCCTTAAAGACTATTAAAAGCATCAAGTCCATAGAGACTAAAGCTCTTCGGACAAGAATTGGTTGGATAAGAAAGTTGGATTTAATTAAGCTCTTCTCTTTACTTATTTGCAGTTGGAGCTCATGTACCTGGGCAGGAGTAAAAGGGGCCAGGCTGACTTTCCTTTTGTCATGTACAAACATGTACAAGTTGGTCATGCCATCATGCTTCGTTTCCTGATCAAATTGCCATGGCCGTCCTAAAAGAAGGTGGTCGGCTTGCATTAATACCACATCACAAATGACTTGGTCTTGGTAACGGCCCACACTGAATGGTACCATCACTCACTCATGGATCTTGAGCTCAACCTTGTCGCCTAGCAATCATAGCCGGTATGGCCGGGGGTGCTTATTCTTCTCAAGACCTAGCTTATCAACCATGTACGCACTTGCAACGTTAGTACAAGATCCACCATCTATGATGAGGTTACATACCTTTCCCTTGATGGTGCATCGGCTGTGGAAAATGTTCTCTGTTTGAATGGTCTCGGATGGGTCGACCATTGCACTTAAGATGCGCCATGTCACCAACACTTCTCCCACATCTGGATACTCTATATCACCATACTCTCCTTCTAGTTCCATCTCTTCTTCATCCTAAGACTCGTACTCTCCAGCCTTCGTGATCAACATGACTTGGTTGTTTGGGCACTCCCTAAAAATATGGCCACGCTCTCTACACTTGAAACAAGTGATGCCACATGATCTTTGAGGGTTAAAAGAGATACTTGGCTCTTGTTGGTCACGAGTTTGTTCAGGGGCCTTGCTCTTGAATCTTGACTCGATCTCAAGGCATTTTCCTTTGTCCATTGGCTTGCTGCAGCCATTCCTTGGTGCCCAAGGTGTCTTAGGCCTATTGCATAGGTCTTGGCCCTTACATTTGATGTGCTGTTCAGCCTAGATAGAGAGGTGAAAAAGGTCGTTGAAGTCGTCCTCGTCGTCATTGAGCTCCAGCCTATTCCTTAGCCTCTCAAACTCTTGATAGTACTCCTCTACTGACCTTGTGCCCTGCTTATAATACGAAAACATCGTTGCAAATCTCTATGAAAGTAAGGAGGTACAAACATTTGCCTCATGAGGTCTTTCATGTCAACCCATAAGTCTATGGGCCTTAGTCTCTTCTTCCTCCGGTCAGAGATCTCACGATCACACCATATGAGAGCATTATCCGTTAGTTGAGCTACTGCCATGAAGATTCTCCTAGGTCCTGGCTGGTTGTAATGGTCAAAGATATGATCCATCCTTTGCTCCCAATCTCGATAGGCCTTCGGTCTACTTTTCTTGCAAAACTTGGAGGAGTTAGCTTAACATCTTGACGAGTTACCCAGTTATACACGTAGTCCTCTCCATCTTCTTGATGCCTTGGAGGTATTCTTGGCCTTTGGTGGTGGCCGTATGGCTGGTAGCCATCATCTTCCTCCTCTGGCTGCCGTGGGGGTCCTCTCGGTCTAGGATTGTAGCCGTGAGGCCGGTGGCCTTCCTCTTCATCCGGGTGGGGACCTTCCTGCTCTGGCCGTAGTCTAGGACCGTTGAAGGCTTCGGTGTGGCCATGGTCATTGGCAGCCCTCACGTTTCTTATGGTTTGGAACCTTATGGGCTGCTACACATGTTCAAGTCTCTCTCCAATAGAGGTGAGTTGAGTTTGTAGCGTGGTGAACATAGCCATTATGGCTTTAGTTGCATCTTCACTTCCATTCTCTGCCATCGTGTACTACAAGAATGAAAGGGTGAGTTGCTCCAAGATTTATTCTAGGAGTTAGTTTTTATAGTCAATAAAATTGACTAAGAAAAGGTAAATAGGAAAAAGGAAACAATCCAAAAAGGGAAGTGTTGAAAAAAAGGAAAGTGAATTAAAGGAGAATCTTCTAAGATCCTAGGCGATTTTCTATATTCTTTTTGCTAGTTTTCTTTTTTTATTTTTCTGTTCTAGCTTAATGGTAATGGATACACAATATAGCAAAATGAAAAAACAACTTATGATGCAATGAAATCAACCCTAGACCGTAGCGATGCGCGTAGGTGAGGTTAGGTGCCAATCGGTTTAATTCTTTCTTTTTTTGAATGAGACTAACTAGACTAATGCACAAAATCAAGCAAAAGCTTAAGAAAGGATAGAGACAACCTAGGTTTTAGGAGCTTAAGCTCTAATATCAAAAATGATACAAGCTTGGGATCGTAGGTGTGATGCTCTCAGACCAGGTGCAAAAAGCTTAGGCGAGAAACTCGGCTTTAGGTTTCTTAGGAAAGTTTTAGACGTGTGTTTGGGGTGGTGGGTTAAGTGAACCACATTAGGTGTGAGAGGCCTCATGATAAATAACAACTCTAACTCTAGGAGTACTGATATCAACTAGGTTTAGAGCTAACAAAAGAACTTTGTGTGCAAAGACACTTTGGAAGAAATTTGTATCTTTATTAATATGGGGCAAAAAAGTTATCGAACTACAATTCTGAAGAAGCCTTCTTAATATGCTCAGCAGCCTTGACTTTCCAGGGTCGACCCACAAAGAAAAAAGGAAAAGATACAAAAGTGCACAAAGGAAAATTACAACAAATGGAAACAACCGAAAATTAAACTACTTAATGTTCTTGACTCAACAAAAGGAAAAATACTAAATCCTACTCTGCAAAACACAAAAGGCAATATATAGAAATGTAAACTTACCTTCTTACCTTTCGGACAAGAAATAGAAAGTGGCCAACTTTGTGGTAGGCACGCGCCTAGCTCCTAATCTTGCATTTGAAGTAAGTTTACATACTTTTGGGTCTTGACCTCCTTTGCCATGAGAGCCCATGTTTCTGGAGCAACTTGGTGAAGTGGTAGGCCCTCGGCTTGCTTGTTGCACTCTTGGCCCGTGGTTGAATTGCCTTGGACTTCTAGAAGTCCTACGACGAACAAGCTGAACTTGTGGTAGAATGCTCGAGTTCTTTTTCTGGTCATTACTTCTAGTGACACCACTGGGGATGAATTCTCTTTTAAATCCATATCCTAAAACTGACTGGTCAGCTTATCCGAGTCTTCTAGGGTGTTTCTCGTGCTGGCCATCTCGCCGCTTGAACTGGCCATGTTGCCAATCGAGCCGGTCGTGTCAAGTAGGTCTTCTGGTCGGCCATCTTCTTCGTCAGGTCCTTCTGGCTGGCCATTTTATCTGGTGCCCTCATCAAGACCCCTGCCAGAACCAGCACCACCTGCTTAGATGGCCCGCTGGCTGCGATACATCGGTCATCCGATGATCTTGCCCAAACCTTCAACCAATTGGCCATGAAAATAATCATCTTAATCTAGGTAAATCTTTTAGCTTTACTTGCAAATGAACTGCCCCAACTCATTTTTCAGGATTAGATCAGACAAAGATCCGAGATGTCTCCAATCAACAAGGAAAGGCTGGAGCAACGCCCATAGACCTAGAGCTTCAAGATAGAGCAAGGCAACTAGAAGAGTTTCAAGAACAAGAGCATGAGGCATCAAGTGAAGATTTAGAAGAGTTTAGAGCCCAAGTCCAAGACCCAAGACACGCCATGAACCAAATGCACACGGAATCAACACTTAGTGCTCATACACAGCCAGATGCAAGTAAGGCTAAGGTATGTTCCATTTATTATATGCATGTTGGATCAAATGGCTCTATAACAAAGGTCCAACATGATGCCACACACAATTTAGATTTTCCTTTTCTAGTTTATGCATTTTTCCTTTTTTATGTATTTTTGCGATTTCCATTTTGTTTGTGTTTTCTTGTTGTCGTTTTTCCATTTATTTCAGCCATCAAGTCAAACTGAATAACCATTATATAAGGTTTCCCTATAGCATTGTAATTTACCCACATTTTTGTTATTAATAAAGAGAGTATTTTCTTTCAAAGAAAGAACCCTTTTTACGAGTTCAATCAAGTGAGAGTCACTGCCTTCTTACTTGAACCTCACGTGTTATATCAAAGAGTTTTCATCCTCTTTGTTGTGCACTTCACTTCCCCAACACTGCCCCTATCTTGATCCCATGAGAGAGAGCGACCGCCTGCTCGTTAGATCCTCTACCTTATCCCTCTTGGTCGTACCGAGAGAGAGTGACCACCAACTCTTATCAAAGCCAGCCTCTTCTCCTTTGTAAGGCTTCATACGAAATTTTACATCAAAAGGGAATTTTCTTGGGCAAGAAACTGAGAGAAGGATGTTCCTTGTCGAGAATTTGGCATAGAGGAATGGTAATTATGGAGAGGACTATGACCGGTATTCGCAAGGAAGTAGAAGCAATGAAGATGAGGATAGGAGGGAAATAAAAGCCCTCAATGAGAAGTTGGATAAGGTACTGGAAGTTTTCCAACAAGCAGTTAACTATGTTTGATGGGTATAATGGGTACCAAGAAAGAAAAACCATGGTCCAAGAAAGTCAAGAGTAAATTTACTACATTGGAGGGCAACCCGGTTACCAAAAGAGGGTACAACCACGACTTTTGCAATCACCCCAACTTTTTCTAACAAGGCGCTAACATGGAGAACCCACAAGATTAAGCATACCCCCTCCCTACAAGCCACAAGATCAAAGATAACCCCTTTACAAGCCTCAAGGTCAAGGATTTCACCAAGGGTATGTAGCGAGGCCTAAGTTTAAATCTCAGAGACTTCAACCAAAAACGCAATACAACAAACATCAACAACCCCTTCAACTCTAGGTGCCTCCTACACCATAACCCGCCCAAAATGATGAGATGAAAACTCTTTTGCAGAAAATTTTGGAAGGGCAAGCAAAAGGAGTCGTGGAATTGAAAAAAAAGTCGCTGAAAGTAACAGCAAGGTTGATGGCGCTTTTTGGGAACTCAATGCCAAGTACGAACATCTATCATCTAACTTGAAGGCATTAGATAACCAAGTAGTAGAAATGGCCTCCACTTCATCAGCACCCAAGGGGAAACTACAAGTCAAGCCGGAAGTTAACCACTAGGAGTATTGTCATGCCATCATTCTAAGGAGTGAATAGGAACTCTCATCTAGGGAGGAACCGGAGGAATTCGAATCAAAGGGGCAAGAAAACGAAGGTGAGCTGTCGAATGAAACAAAAGCAAGAAGGCTGACCATATTTGGTGGAAGCTGAAAAGGTCCCTCCAAAAGTTCAGGAAGTGATTGAGGAGGAGAGAACGCCATATGATCCACCACCATATACACCAAAACTTCCATTTCCTGAGAGGTTTAAGGAGAAAATCCTCAAAAAAACACTACAAGAAGCTCAAGAGCCTGAAATGCTCAATCACAAAGCCACTCTCAAACTGGCTGAATGATCATCCATTGATGAAAAAGTTCAAGTACGATAAGATGGAAAAGAAAAGGATTCTCGAGGAGGGAATCGCAATGGTCAATCACAAGTGTAGTGCAATACTCCAAAACTCTACACCACAAAAGCTTCAAGATTCAAGTAGTTTCACTATTCCTTGTACCTTAGAACCTTTCTTCTTTGGTAAATGTTTGCTGGATCTTGGAGATAGTGTGAGTTAACGCCTTTGATGGTTTATAAAATACTAGGGATAGCAAACTTCAAGAAAGCTTGCATCTCTTTGGTTTTTTAAGATAAGTATAAGAGGTTTCCTATTGGGGTGTTGGAAAACCTACCGATTAAAGTTGGTAATTCCATAATCTCCATGGATTTTGTTGTGCTTGAGATAGATGAGGACCCAACCGACCCAATAATATTGGGAAGACCATTCTTAACTACTGCTGGAGCTGTTTTCAATGTGAACGAAGGTATGGTTAACCTCGAATTGGGATCCGCAACTCTCAAGTTCAGCATCATTGGCACAAGCAAGAAACCCACCATTGAAGGCAAGGTGTTCTTTATAGATACCTATGGATATTTGGTGGATATGAACAAAGAATCATTGGTGTTGACCCAAGATGAAGAAATCTTGGGAAAGGAAGATGTTAGCAATGATAAGTCTAGTGAGAATGACAATTTTGGTGAGCTCGAAGTATAAAAATCGGAGGTAAGATCACTACCAAGTGATCCACACCTCAATCCTAAAATATCAAGTTACAAACAGGAGGATAAAAAGGAGGTAAGACAAAGCACGTACCACTGCCAGGCCTGCGGCCGCGTTGGGAGGAGGATGGGGCTAATCTCCTAGAAGTTGTACGATCGGCTGATTGGCCGATCACACAAGAGGGTGAAATCGGCAAACCTCCTAGGAGTTTCGCGATTGGCCGGTTGGCCGATTGCATGAGAGATTACCTATTGGAGTTTGTGAGATCAGCTCGTTGGCCGATCACGACTGCCGAACACATGGCGGGCCAGAATTGGCCACTTCCTGGAGTTTTTGTGATCGAAAACATGCTCAATCTTTTGAAAACTCAGAAAACTGCCGGTCGGCCGATCTTACCAGGGGATCGCATCCCCAATAATGTGTACTCTACTATCCAAAAACTATTCCCGCCAACAAAGAGGTATCGATCACTCGCACTTGCATCTAGTTTTATATATATTTTGTATTTTAATCTCTTTTTCATATTTATTTTCTCACCGAGATAGTGAGAGATAAGTCGAGGGGAGAGGACACTAAAAATATCATTTATATCATCTACATTGAGCATATAATTATGCATTAGAAAAACACACAAAAATAGAAAAAATTTAAAAAATTCAAAATCCATAAACCATCTAGTTGCATTTACATTTAATGAGTTATGATTGAGTGTAGAAGCAAATAGGATTTCATTTTCATTTACATAAGCACCAATGATTAGACTAGCTTGTCAAGTTAAACTTAGGTCTAGGATTGGAACCCTTTCTAAAAGTACTATGTTGCTTGCACCATTTCAAAACTTGAGAAATTTTGCATTTTACCCCAACAAACTTCGTAGATCATCTTGTCTTAAAATGTGTTTGATTTGAACCTAACTCCATGAACTTACACTTGATTTGGAATTGAACTTATTGCTTTGCATCTTTTCTAGAACTTGTTCATGGCTACAAACATAGACATTTGAGTTTTCTTTAATCCTTTTACCGCCTTTTGTTAACTCAAATGCCCGATCCCCCTCTTTGGGATGGTTACATAACTCCCAAAACCAAACATTTCCTTAAAGCCAACATTACTCTTGTTGTGAACACTTTTTGAGGCCTTTTTTGAATGCTTAATTTGCAAAACATGTTGAGTTTTGAGAACGAAAGGGCTAGGAATTTCATGTAGATGCTAGTTTCACACCATAATCTTATCATATGATAGGATTTGAGTTGTATAATTTAGGTTTTTTGGGTTATGAGATGAAAAGAACATAAGGGAAAAGAAATGAGAGAAACCCTCAAAGGAAATATTTGGGAATTGTGCATAAGGGGCATAAGAATCAGTTCAGAAATTTGTAAACGTTAGTTCTAAGTGTTAAAGTTAAATTCCTTTAAGTGTTTAAGAAAAGAAAATGACTAGATCATTCAGGAGAAAAAAATGAAAAGAGCTAAAAAAGATAGAGTAATTTGTGTCCTAATTTGATTGTTTCCCCAAGTGACTAAAATAGAAGTTCAAAGTAAGAAAAGGACGAGTATAGGCTAAGGATTGCCTTGAAAGGGTAGAGGTCTTTTAAAATGGGATTGATTTGGGTTTCAAATAAGAGTTCAAAAACTAGGGTATGGGTAGATGGAAGTCTTGCCTTATATGCTTTATTGCTTTTGTTTCTTAGTGTTTTGTGAAAGTTTCATGTCTCTTTAGAGAACCCTTGTGCTTAATTGAACCACCTCATCTCACCTTTAAAACAAATTCTTCGAGGCCAAATGAACTTGTCTTGATTGATGCATGGTCCACCTATTGATACAAACCTCGATTCAAGGCTGCACGCGCGTGGGCTGTGGGAGAAGATTAGGTGCGAAACTCGACCTTAGGCTTCTAGATGGGGGTTTTCTGTTTGGTAATGGATGGAAGGGTGAAGTGAACCTCACGAGGGGTGATGAACCTCGTGATACATCACAAACTTAGAAGCTAGGAGGGCTGGTCTCGACTAGGTTCTAAGCACACAAGCTCTTGAGAGAAAACTTGGAGGAAAAAAATTCGATCTTTATTAATATCAGAAAAAGGTTGTCGAACTACAATGCTGGAAGGATCCTTATTAATATGCTCGACAGCTTGACCTTCTAGGATCGACTCAAAGAAAAATAAAAAACTTACAAAAATGCACAAATGGAAAAATTACAAAAGTGAATAACCGAAAAAGGACTTCTACCTAAATTGTCTTTGACTCAAAATGTAAACATTCTAAATCCTACCCTGCAAAACAGAAAGAGACAAGTATATAATATGAAAACTTACCTTTCTTACCTATCGGCCAAGAAATAGAAGGTGGCCGACCTTGTGGCATGCACGCGGCTTGCTCCTAGTCTTCGACTTGGAGTAGGGTTATGAATCTTTGGGCCCTGACCTCTCTTGCCACTAAAGCCCAAGTCTCTGAAGTCCCTTGCATTGTTGAGAAGCCTTTGGACTCTTTTTTGCACTCTTGGCCCAATGTTCTTTGTCGATCATCCTCTAGGAGCTTGTCGACCCACAAGCTGAACTTGTGGAAGAGCGCCCTTGATCTGCTCCTTGTCATTGCTCCTGGTGGCACCACAGTGTAGAAACTTCATCTAGATGCATGTCTTGAAGCTGGTAGCTTATCTGGTTCGAGTCTCTTTGTGTAGATGTTGAAATGGTGGTGCAATCGGCTGGATCGGATGTACCGGCTGGACTGTGCGAGGTACTGGCCGAATTGTCATCGGAGCCGGCCAAGTTGATCCCGGAGCCGGCGGCATCACCAATTGGGCCGGCGGTGTCATCCACGTCACCGCCAGTTGGGCTGGAGTTTTGGGCCTCATCACCGGAAATGTTGGTCGGTCCGGCCCGGCTGGTCGAAGGCCCGGCGGTACCGCTTGGGTCGGTAGACGCGCCAAATGGCCCGGCTATCTCGGGCAAGCTCCCTGGTCGGCCAGTCTGGTCTCCTGGCCAGTCATGCGATCTGATGTCCCCATCATCCCCTCCCCCTTCAGTAGGTTTTGACCTCAAAACTAGTTCATATGCATGGAAAGGGGCTAAATCAGTTACGTTGAATGTGTTAGACACATTAAACTCACCTGGAAGCTCGATCCGGTAGGCGTTGTTGTTGATCCTCTCCAGTATTCTGAATGCTCCATCTCCTATTGGGGCCAGCTTGGAACTCCTTAGGTTAGGGAACCTCTCCTGCCGTAGGTGTAGCCACACCTAATCGCCTGGTTGAAAAATCACCTCCTTTCTTCCCTTGTTGGCATGAGTCACGTACTGCCCGGTCCTCTTCTCCAAATTTTTTGCTACCTTCTGGTGTATCTTCTTTATGAACTCCGCCTTGGATGCTCCGTTGAAGTTGGTCATCTCTACTGGTGGTAGTGGTGTTTGCTCCAAAGGTGTTAGGGGGTTGAAGCCGTAGACTAATTTAAAAGGGGTCTTCTTGGTTGCTGAGTGCACGGCTCGGTTGTATGCAAACTCTATGAATGGCAGACACTCCACCCAAGTCTTGAGGTTCTTCCCTAGTGTAGTCCTGAGAAGAGTCGACAAGGTCCGGTTGACTACTTCAGTTTGGCCATCGGTTTGAGGATGGCAGGTGGTAGAGAAGAGCAGGTTCGTGCCTTGTTTCCTCCAGAGAGTCCTCCAGAAGTGGCTGAGGAATTTGGTGTCCCTGTCTGACAAGATGGTCCTTGGCACTCCGTGAAGCCGTACTATCTCCCTCAAGAACAGCTCGGCTGTTTGCGTGGCATCATTGACATTGGCACATGGGATGAAATGTGCCATCTTGGAGAATCTGTCCACCACTACAAAGATAGCATCTTTGTGGTTGATCTTGGGCAGACCTAGAATGAAGTCCATTGAGATGTCCACCCATGGATGTGTAGGTATGGGCAGAGGGAGGTACAACCCGTGAGGGTGCACTCCGGACTTTGCCTTTTTGCACCTTGCACAATGGGCTTCTACTGACCTTTTGATGTGTGTCCAGTAGAAGTGCTCATTGACCACTGCTAGTGTCTTATCGACACCAAAGTGGCCCATGAGTCTTCCTCCATGAGCTTCTCGGATGATAAGCTCCTGTAACGATCCTTGTGGTATGCACAATCTTTTCTCTCGGAACAAGAACCCCTCAGGGATGTAGAACTTGCCATGACTCTCTGTGCCACACTCCTTGTAGCTCTCAGCAAAGTCAGGATCATCCTTATATAGGTCCTTGATGTGCTTGAATCCTAAGACTTTTGCCTCCATGGTGGATATCAAGGCAAACCTCTTGGATAGTGCATCGGCTACCACATTATCCTTGCCCTTCTTATACTTAATGACGTACGGGAAGGTCTCTATGAACTCCATCCACTTGGCATGTCTCCTCTTGAGATTGGTTTGTCCTCTGAGGTGTTTGAAAGTCTCGTGATCAGTGTGGATCACAAACTCCTTGGACAGCAAGTAATGATGCCAAGGCTCGGACTAGGGCATAGAGCTCTTTATCGTAGGTGGGGTAGTTAAGTGAGGCACCACCTAGCTGCTCACTGAAATATGCCATTGGCCTTCTTCCTTGGGTCAGCACCGCTCCTAGGCCTATTCCAAAGGCATCACACTCCACTTCAAACGTCTTGTTGAAGTCGGGTAGGACTAGCACTGGTGCATGTGTAAGGCTATCCTTCAAGGCCTGGAATGCCTTCTCCTGAGTTTCTCCCCAGCTGAATCCCACGTTCTTCTTCACTACTACCGTTAATGATGAGGCAATACTGTTGAAGTTGGGTATGAATCTTCTGTAGAAGCTGGCCATACCGTGGAAGCTCCTCACTTGGCTGATGTTGTTCGGTGTTGGCCAGTCTTGTATGGCCCGAATCTTCTCTTCATCAACCTGTAAGTCATGTGAACTTACAACAAAACCTAAGAAGATAAGTTTATCAGTACAAAAGATGCACTTCTTGAGATTAGCATAAAGCTCTGCTTGTCAAAGGGTTTTAAGTACCAATTCAAGATGTGTGAAGTGATCCCTTAGGCACTTACTGTAAACTAAAATGTCATCAAAGTAAACCACAACGAACTTACTGATGTACGCCCTAAGAACTTGGTTCATAAGGTGCATGAAGGTGTTTGGGGCATTAGTCAAGCCGAATGGCATGACTGTCCACTCGTAGAGCCCTTACTTTATCTTAAAAGCGGTCTTCCACTCATCACCTTCCTTCATTCTGACCTGGTGGTATCCACTTTTGAGGTCTATCTTGGAGAAGACCGTGGCTCCACTCAGCTCATCTAGCATGTCATCAGCCGTGGTATCGGATGCCGGTACTTGACTGTGATGTTGTTGATTGCTCGGCAGTCCACACACATTCGCAGAGACCCATCCTTCTTGGGTACTAGCAGCACTGGTACGGCACATGTACTGAGGCTCTCTCAAACATAGCCTTTCTCCAAGAGCTCCTTGACTTGCTTCTCAAGCTCCTTAGACTCTTCTAGGCTCATCCGGTAGGCTGGCCGGTTAGGAAGGGCTACTCCGGGCACGAGGTCGATCTGGTGCTCTATGCAACGTAGGAGAGGCAAGCCTGCTGCTATCTCCTCTGGAAATACATCTTGGAACTTGTTGAGCAGAGCTGCTACTTCAGGAGGTAGCTCTACCTGTTCCTTTTCTACACTCAAAATCTCCTTAAATACCATTAGCAACATTAAATCCTTCGAGGCTAAAGCTCTCCGGACATGACTTGGTTGAATAAGTAAATTGGATTTAATGAGTTTCTTTTCCTTACTCATTTGTTGTTGTAGCTCATGTACCTGAGCAGGTGTGAGAGAAGCTAGGCTGACCTTTCTCTTGTCGTGCACAAAGGTGTAGAGATTGGTTCAGCCATCATGCCTGGTCTCCTTGTCAAACTACCAGGGCCTTCCTAGCAGAAGGTGGTCAGCTTGCATTGGCACCACGTCGTACACTACCTCGTCTTGGTATCTGCCCACACTGAATGGCACAGTTACTTGCTCATGGATCTTGAGCTCCACTTTGTCATCGAGCCATCTCAATCTATAGGGTCAAGGGTGCCTTGTCTTCTCTAGACCTAGCTTATCCACCATATATGCACTAGGAACGTTAGTGCAAGAGCCACCATCTATGATGAGGTTACATATTTTTCCCTTGATGGTGCACCGGTTGTGGAAGATGTTCTCCGTTTGAATGGTCTCGGAGGGATCTACCATTGCACTGAGAATGCGTCTAGTGACCAGCACTTCCCTCACATCAGGGTACTCAATGTCACCGTATTCTTCTTCTGGCTCATAGTCCTCTTCATCTTGGGATTCATACTCTCCAGCCTCCGTAATCAGCATGACACGGTTGTTCGGGCACTCCCTTGAGATATGACCACGACCCCTACACTTAAAGCAAGTGATGTCACGTGATCTCTGAGGGTTAGAAGACTTACTAGGCTCTCTCTGATCACGGGTTGGCTCGGGAGGCTTGTTCTTGAACCGTGATTCGATCTCTATGCTCTTGCCTTTGTCTACGGGCTTGAGGCTATTTCTTGGTGCCCAAGGCGTCTTAGGCTTGCTACAGATGTCTTGGCTCTTACGCCTGATGTGCTGCTCAGCCTGGACAGATAGGTGGAACAAGTTCTTGAAGTCGTTGTAGATTTGTCTCTCCACCTTACGGCTGATTCTCTCTTGCAACCCATCCAAGAATTGCGCCATCAATCCCTCTTCATCGTCATTGAGCTCCAGCCTATTCCTTAGCCTTTCAAACTCTTCGTAGTACTCCTCTACTGATCTGGTACCCTGCTTAAGAGTACGAAAACGTTGTTGCAAATCTCTATGGAAATAAGGTGGAACAAACCTTTGTCTCATGAGATCTTTCATGTCGACCCATGAGTCTACGGGCCTCAATCTCCTCCCCCTTCGGTCAGAAACCTCACGATCCCACCAGATGAGGGCATTATACGTGAGTTGTGCCACTGCCATGGACACTCTCCTAGGATCTGGTTGGTTGTAGTGATCGAAGATGTGATCCATCCTCCTCTCCAATCTAGATAGGCTTCGGGGTCTACTTTTCCTGCAAAACTAGGAGGTGTTAATTTAACATCAGGATGACTTACCCGGTTATAGGCGTATTCATCTCCATCCTCAGGATGTCTAGGAGGCATTATTGGTCTCTGGTTATGACCATAAGGCTCGAAACCATCGCCTTCTGCTTCTGGTTGCCGTGGAGGTCCTCTCGGTCTAGGGTGATAGCCGTGGAGCTGCGTGTCTTCATCTCCAACCGACTGGGGCTCCTCTTGTTCAAGCCGTGTCCTAGGATGATCAGGGCCCTCAGCATGGCCTTGGTCAGTCCTCACGTGCCTTATGGCCTGGAATCTCACCGGCCTCTCCACGCGTTCCAACCTCTCGCCGATTGATGCGAGTTGTGTTTGGAGTGTGGTGAACATGGCCATTATGGCCTCGGTTGCATCATGATTTCCTTCTGCCATTGTGTGCTACAAAAGAAAGAAACAAGTTATTCTGCTCCTAAAATTCGATTAGGAGTGTTTTCTTTTATAGTTGAAGTAGAAGTTACAAAAAGGAAAAATTGAAAAGGAAAATTCTAGGAAAAGGAAAAATGGAAAAATGGAAACTCCTTAACAATTAATGCTAAAGATCCTAGATTCTTTTTGGTCGATTTTCTTGGTAGTTTTCTATATTTTTTTTTTGCTTTTTGATTTAACTTAATAAAAGCTTTTAATAAAAGGAAAGACGAAAATTGCAATGCAAAAATGAACCTAAGCCCTAGTGATGCACGTAGAAGCTCGATGCACTCGGTTTGAGTTTTGATGTTATTTTTTTTATTTTTCGAATGAGACTTAAACTAATGAAAGAACTAGAAACAAGACTAAACAAAAGATAGAAACAACCTGGTTTTAGGAGCTTTAAGCTCTGATACCAAAATGATACAAGCCTCGATTCAAGGTTGTACGCGCGTGGGCTGTGTGGAGAAGATTGGGTGAGAAACTCGATCTTAAGCTTCTGGATGGGGGTTTTCTGTTTGGTAATGGATAGAAGGGTGAAGTGAACCACACGAGGGGTGATGAACCTCGTGATAAATCACAAACTTAGAAGCTAGGAGGGCTGGTCTCGACTAGGTTCTAAGCGCACAAGCTCTTGAGAGAAAACTTGGAGGAAGAAAATTCGATCTTTATTAATATCAGAAAAAAGGTTGTCGAATTACAATGCTCGAAAGAGCCTTATTAATATGCTCGACAGCTTCACCTTCTAGGGTCGATTCAAAAAAAATGGAAAACTTACAAAAGTGTACAAATGGAAAAATTACAAAAGTGAATAACCGAAAAAGGAATTCTACCTAAATTTTCTTTGACTCAAAATGTAAACATTCTAAATCCTATCATGCAAAACAGAAAGAGGCAAGTATATAATATGAAAACTTACCTTTCTTACCTATCGGCCAAGAAATAGAAGGTGGCCGACCTTGTGGCATGCACGTGTCTTGCTCCTAGTCTTCGACTTGGAGTAAGGTTATGAATCTTTGGGCCCTGACCTCTCTTGCCACTAAAGCCCAAGTCTCTGAAGTCCCTTACATTGTTGAGAAGCCTTTGGACTCTTCTTTGCACTCTTGGCCCAATGTTCTTTGTCGATCATCCTCTAGGAGCTTGTCGACCCACAAGCTGAACTTGTGGAAGAGCGCCCTTGATCTGCTCCTTGTCATTGCTCCTGGTGGCACCACTGGTGTAGAAACTTCATCTAGATGCATGTCTCGAAGCTGGTAGCTTATCTGATCCGAGTCTTTTTGTGTAGATGTTGAAATGGTGGTGCAATCGGCTGGATCGGTTGTACCGGTTGGAATGTGCGAGGTACTGGCCGAATTGTCATCGGAGCCGGCCAAGTTGATCCCGGAGCCGGCGGCGTCACCAATTGGGCTGGCGGTGTCATCCACGTTGCCGCCAGTTGGGCCGGAGGTTTGGGCCTCTCTGCCGGAAATGTTGGTTGGTTCGGCCCGGCTGGTCAAAGGCCTGGCGGTACCACTTGGGCCAGCAGACGCGCCAAATGGCCTGGCTATCTCAGGCAAGCTTCCTGATCAGCCAGTCTGGTCTCCTGGCCGGCCATACGATCTGATGTCCCCATCACCTATGTTCTTAATTGAATGTTATGGAGTTAGGAAATTTCATTGCGTCTGGCGTGACTTGAGCTTGACATTGTGGCATGTGTGAGAGATTACTAGAAAGTAGGTATGATTCAAACATCATAATACTTTTGTTTACAGATTTTAGAATTAGATCTTTGTGCATATTTTTTGTTAGGAGGCCAAGCTCTCAAACCTTTTTTGGTTTGTCTTTGCTTGTTTTCCTGGAGGGCGAGTAAAAAGCAAGTTGGGAAAGTTAATAATCACGGTTTTTTGCATTATATAACTTTGCATTTTATGATCATTTTCTTTGTATTCATAAGCATTTTAGATCATTTTCCACTCTTTGACAATCATTTTCAAATAGCATGCACTTTAAAGTCTAGGACATACATTTTTCATCATTGTTGCCTAGAAAGAAACATCCTCCAAAAATGCTTTTCCTATCATCAAGATTTCCGGCCCAGTCTGCATCACAAAAACCAGCAAGATTAGAGTAAGTATCCTTTGTATAAAATAGGCCTAAATTCAGAGTCTCTTTCACATATTGATGACGCGGTTGAGTGCGACTAAATGTGAGGTATGTGGACTCGCTTGGTATCTTGCACATACTCCAACACTGTTGCACAGGTTTGGTCGACTCTCTATCAAGTACAACAAACAACCAAGCATTGCATGGTATAGCTTCTTGGCAATCTTTGTCCCTTCCACATCCTTAGACAACTTGATTGTGGTGCTCATGGGAGTGTTGGCCTCCTTACTTGTCTGCATGTCAGACCGCATCACAAAATTTCTTGCATATGTGCTTGGTGACACAAAGATACTTTCATTAGTTTGTTTGACTTAAAACCCAAGGAAATAGTTTAATTTCTCAACCATACTCATCTCAAACAAGAACTTTCTTCATTCCTTCAAAGATAATGTCATCGACATAGATTTGCACTATCAAGATATGATTCGATTCTTCTTGAATAAATAATGTCTTGTCCACTCCACCTCTTTTGAATCATGCTTTAACCAATAATCGAGTAAGATGCTCATACCAAGTCCTAGGTGCTTGTTTCAGCTCATATAATGCTCGCTTAAACTTGTAGACATGATCTGGTTCCTTTGGATCCTCAAAGCCTTTTGGTTGTGCAACATATACTTCCTCTTGAAGTAGCCCGTTCAGAAATGCACTCTTCACGTCCATTTGAAATAACTTGAAATTCAGTTTGCAAACAATACCAAGTAGCAGTCTAATGGATTCAAGGCGTGCTACGGGTGCAAAGGTCTCTTCAAAATCAACACCTTCGATTTGACAGTAGCCTTGTACAACCAGTCATACCTTGTTCTGAACAATGTTCCCATCTTCGTTGATCTTGTTCTTGAAGATCCACATATACTTCCTCTTGAAGTAGCCCATTCAGAAATGCACTCTTCACGTCCATTTGAAATAACCTGAAATTCAGTTTGCAAACAATACCAAGTAGCAGTCTAATGGATTCAAGGCATGCTACATGTGCAAAGGTCTCTTCAAAATCAACACCTTCAATTTGATAGTAGCCTTGTACAATCATTTGTGCCTTGTTTTGAACAATGTTCCTATCTTCATTGATCTTGTTCTTGAATATCCACTTAGTACCCACCATATTAGCGTGTCCTAGCTTTGGAACTAAATCCCAAACATTGTGCCTAGTGAAATGATCTATCTCATCTTGCATTGCCTTGATCCAAAATTCATCGCACAATGCCTCATGAACATCCTTTGGCTCACACAAAGACACAAACACAGGCCAATTTCACCATTTTTTTTAATCAGTGTGTATCTTTTGGGTTCTTCTCCCATCTTGGACTTCACCAATGACATCATCAATCGAGTAATTATGATGCACTTCAACGTTTCTAAGTTCTTAGATCAACCTATCGTCTTCAACCACTTGTTCATCCTCAACTGGAACCTCTGGTTTCTTTTTGCATGACACAGATGGATCTTATGTGACTTCTTTAAACACTGAACCACATTGATCATCGAAGACTACATTCACTAACTCAACAATAATTTTGAGAGTCTTGTTGTAGACCCTATACGCTATATTGTGGGTCGAATATCCCATGAATAAGCCTTCATCACACCGAAAAACAAACTTTCCCAAATTGTTCCTTTCATCCAAGATATAACAAACACACCCAAAATATGGAAGTAGCTCAAGTTATGAGTTTTTCCTTTCCAGATCTCGTAAGTTGTTGTCATGGTACGAGGTTTGACATACGCCCTATTCACAATGTAACAAGCGGTGCTTATAGTTTCAGCCCAAAATCTTGTTGGAACATTGTTTGCATGCATCAATGCACTAGCCAATTTTTGAACCGTTCCATTTTTTCCATGATACCATTATGTTATGGTGTCCTAGGTGCAGAGAATTGATGACGCATCCCTTTTTTTGACAAAACAATCTAAAAACTTTGTTCTAGAATTCTCCTCCATGATCACTTCTGATTGCACAATACCATCTTTCTCGGTTTGAAGTTGTAAGGCAAAGATCTTGAAGCTTTCCATTGCATCTGACCTGTCTCTTAGAGATCTCACCCAAATAAACCACGAGAAATCATCCACCATAACAAGAATGTATCTCTTTCCTACGAGATTCTCAGTTTGAATTGGACCCACCAAATCCATGTGTACAACGTCAAGTATCTTTTTGGATCGGATTTCTTTGACTTACTTGTGTTGCACCTTAATTTGCTTACCTTGACAACAAATTTTGCATGTAGTGTATGTGCTGCTTTCCAGCTTGGGAATCCTTTGAACTATTTGTGCCTAAACGTTTTTCTGAAGACCATGTACATTCATGTGTCCAAGTCGCTTGTGCCGTAGGTCTAACTGAGACTCAACCGCTCATAAGCATTATTCTGAAGTTGTCCACATGTAGTTGTTGTTAGTTGATCTAACTCCAAAAAACTTTATGCAGCCTTGCTCATTTATAGCTCGATAGTCATTTTTGGTGAATTATATTGTCTAACCCTCATCGCACGTTTACTGATGGTGATTAGATTTGCTTTTGGACCTTGAACGTAATACACATTTCTCAAGCAAAGTTGTGTATCTGGGTCAAGTTCACCAACACCAACTATTTTCCTTTTAGCTCCATCTCCAAATGTCACAGTGCCTACTTTAGCTTTAACACACGTATTCATTTGCTTTGGATCTTCCCTCATGTGTCATGAGCATCCACTGTCGAAGTACTACATAGTGCATTCCTGGCTTGATCCAAAAATATAGGCCACCTTGCCAACAGTTCTTCTTTCTCCTTATCATTCTGTTGTTACACACAAAGATTGTACACAGATTCCTTGTTCAACATAGTAGCTGATACAAGCCTCGATTCAAGGCTTGGATGTGTGTGGGCTGTTTGGAGAAGGTTAGGTGAGAAACTCGACCTTAGACTTCTTGGATAGGGGTTTTTGGGTTGGTATTCGAAGGAAAGGTGAAGTGAACCACACGAGGGGTGATGAACCTCGTGATAAATCACAAACTTAGAGCTAGGAGGGCTGGTCTCAACTAGGTTCTAAGCGCACAAGATTCTTAGAGAGAAAACTTGTTGGAAGAAAGTTCTATCTTTATTAATATCAAAAAGGTTGTCGAACTACAATGCTGGAAGGAGCCTTATTAATATGCTCGACAGCTTGACCTTCTAGGGTCGACACAAATAAAGAAAAGGAAAGTTTACAAAGTGCACAAAAGGAAAAGATACAAAAGTGCATAACCGAAAAAGGACCTATTCCTAAAATGTTCTTGACTCAAAAATGTAAAGAATCTAGATCCTACCCTGCAAAACAGAAAGAGGCATATATTCGAATTGAAACTTACCTTACTTATCTCACGGCCAAGAAATGGAAGGTGGCCGTCCTTGTGGCATGCACGCGCCTTGCTCCTAGTCTTCGACTTGGAGTAGGGTTAAGAATCTTTGGGCCCTGACCTCTCTTGCCACTAAAGCCAAAGTCTCTGAAATTCCTTGCATTGTTGAGAAGCCTTTGGACTCTTCTTTGTACTTCTGGCCCATTGTCCTTACTCGATCTTCCTCTAGGAGCTTGTCCACCCATAAGCTAAACTTGTGGAAGAGTGCTCTTGATCTACTCCTTGTCATTACTCCTGGTGGCACTACTGGTGTGGATACTTCCTCTAGATGCATGTCATGAAGCTGGTAGCTTATCTGGTCCGAGTTTCCTTGTGTAGAAGTTGAAATGCGCGTGCACTCGGCTGGATTGGCTGTACCGGCTAGAATGTGCGAGGTACTGGCCGGAATGCCATCAGGACCGGCCAAGTTGATCCCAGAGTCGGTAGCATCACCAAGGGGACCGGCGGTGTCATCCATGTCGCCACCAAGTGTGCCGGAAGGTTGGGCCTCTCTGCCGGCAGTGCTGGTTGGTCTGGTCCTATTGGTCGAGGGTCCGGCGGTACTGCTTGGGCAAGCAGGCGTGCCTGATGGCCCGGCTGTCTCGGGCAAACTTCCTGGTCGGCCAGTCTGATCTCTTGGCTGGATATACGACCTGATGTCCTCATCATCTCCTCCCTCTTCAGTAGGTTTTGACCTCAAAACTGGTTCATCTGCATGGAAAGGGGCTAAGTTAGTTACGTTGAACATGTTGGACACATTAAACTCACCTGGGAGCTCGATCCGGTAGGCGTTGTTGTTGATCCTCTCCAGCACTCTGAATGGTCCATCTCCTCTTGGTGCTAGCTTGGAACTCCTTAGGTTGGGGAACCTCTCCTGCCGTAGGTGTAGCCACACCCAATCGCCTGGTTAAAAGATCACCTCCTTTCTTCCCTTGTTGGCATGAGTCACGTACTGCCCGGTCCTCTTCTCCAAGTTTTCTGCAACCTTCTGGTGTAACTTCCTTATGAACTCTGCCTTGGATGCTCCGTTGAGGTTGTTCATCTCTGCTGGTGGTAGTGGCGTTTGCTCCAATGGGGTGAGAGGGTTGAAGCCGTATACTACTTCAAATGGTGTCTTCTTGGTTGCTGAATGCACGGCTCGGTTGTAAGCGAATTCTATGAATGGTAGGCACTCCACCCAAGTCTTGAGGTTCTTCCCTAGTGTAGTCCTGAGAAGAGTTGATAGTGTCCTGTTGAAAACTTCAGTTTGGCCATCGGTTTGAGGATGGCAGGTGGTAGAGAAGAGTAGCTTCGTGCCTAGCTTCCTCCAAAGGGTCCTCCAGAAATGGCTGAGGAACTTGGTGTCCCTGTCTGATACGATGGTCTTTGGCACTCCATGAAGCCGTACTATCTCCTTGAAAAACAGCTTGGCTGTTTGCGTGGCATCATTGACATTGGCACACGAGATGAAGTGTGCCATCTTGGAGAATCTGTCCACCACTACAAAGATTGCATCCTTGTAGTTGATCTTGGGTAGGCCTAAAACGAAGTCCATTGAGATGTCCACCCATGGATTTGTAGGTATGGGCAGTGGGAGATACAACCCGTGAGGTTGCACTCGGGACTTTGCCTTCTTACAAGTGATGCATCTTGCACAATGAGCTTCTACTGTCCTCTTGATGTGTGGCCAGTAGAAGTGCTTCTTGACCACTGCTAGAGTCTTGTCGACACCAAAATGGCTCATGAGTCCTCCTCCATGAGCTTCTCAGATGATAAGCTCCCTTAATGATCCTTGTGGTATGCATAGCCTTCTCTCTCGGAACAAGAATCCCTCATGGATGTAAAACTTGCCATGAGTCCCTATGCCACACTCCTTGTAGCTTTCAGCAAAGTCAGGATCATCCTTGTATAGGTCCTTGATGTGCTCGAATCCTAGGACATTTGCCTCCATGGTTGATATCAAGGCAAACCTCCTTGATAGTGCAATGACTACCACATTGTCTTTGCCCTTCTTGTACTTGATGACGTACGAGAAGGTCTCTATGAACTCCATCCACCTGGCATGTCTCCTCTTGAGATTGGTTTGCCCTCTGAGGTGTTTGAGAGTCTCGTGATCAGTGTGGATCACAAACTCCTTGGACAGCAAGTAGTGCTGCCAAGTCTCCAATGCTCGGACAAGGGCATAAAGCTCCTTGTCATAAGTGGGGTAGTTCAGTGAGGCACCACCTAGCTTCTCACTGAAGTATGCCACTGGTCTCCCTCCTTGGGTTAGCACTGCTCCTATGCCTATTCCAGAGGCATCACACTCCACTTCAAACGTCTTGTTGAAATCGGGCAAGACTAGCACTGGTGCATGTGTAAGGCTGTCCTTCAAGGCCTGGAATGCCTTCTCCTAAGCTTCTCTGATGAGGACATCAGGTCGTACATCCAGCCAGGAGACCAGACTGGCCGACCAGGAAGCTTGCCCGAGACAGCAGGACCATCTGGCGTGCCTGCCGGACCAGACAGTACCGCCGGACCCTCGACCTATAGGACCAGACCGGTCAACATTGCCGGCGGAGAGGCCCAAGCTTCCGGCACACTTGGTGGGGACGTGGATGACACCGCCGGTCCCTCTGATGACACCGCCGACTCCGGGATCAACTTGGCCGGTCCTGAAGTCATTCCGGCCAGTACCGCGCACAATCCAGCCGGTACAGCCGATCCAGCCGAGTACACGCGCACTTCCACTTCTACACAAGAGGATTCGGACCAAATGAGCTACCAGCTCCAGGACATGCACCTAGAAGAAGTATCTACAAACAGTGGTACCTCCAGGAGCAATGACACGAAGCAGATCAAGAGCACTCTTCCAAAAATTCAGCTTATGGGTCGACAAGCTCCTAGAGGAAGAGCAGCTAAGGACAATGGGCCAAAAGAGCACATTAGAGTCCAAAGGCTTCTCAACAACACAAGGAACATCAGAGACTTGGGCTTTAGTGGCAAGAGAGGTCAGAGCCCAAAGATATTTAACCCTACTCCAAGTCGAAGACTAGGAGCAAGGCGCGTGCATGCCACAAGGACGGCCACCTTCCATTTCTTGGCCGTGAGGTGAGTTAAGGTAAGTTTACATTCGAATATATGCCTCTTTCTGTTTTGCAGGGTAGGATCTAGTTGCTTTACATTTTTGAGTCAAGAACATTTTAGGAATAGGTCCTTTTTCGGTTATGCACTTTTGTATCTTTTCCTTTTGTGCACTTTTGTAAACTTTCCTTTTCTTTATTTGAGTCGACCCTAGAAGGTCAAGCTGTCGAGCATATTAATAAGGCTCCTTCCAGCATTGTAGTTCGACAACCTTTTTGATATTAATAAAGATCAAATTTTCTTTCAACAAGTTATTCTCTCAAGAGACTTGTGCGCTTAGAACCTAGTTGAGACCAGCCCTCCTAGCTCTAAGTTTGTGATTTATCACGAGGTTCATCACCCCTCGTGTGGTTCACTTCACCCTTCCATCTTTTACCAACCAGAAAACCCCCATCCAGAAGCCTAAGGTTGAGTTTCTCACCTAATCTTCTACAAACAGCCCACGCGCATCCAAGCCTTGAATCGAGACTTGTATCATTTTGGTATCAGAGCTTAAAGCTCCTAAACCAGGTTGTTTCTATCCTTTTGCTTGTCTTGTTTTTAGTTCTTGCATTAGTTTAAGTCGCATTCAAGAAAAATCAAAAAAAACAACATCAAACTCCAAACCGAGTGCATCTAGCCTCCTACGTGTATCACTAGGGTTTAGATTCACTTTTGCATTGCATTCACGTTTTCCTTTTGTTTAATTCATATTTCCATTAATTTTAAGTTAAATTAAAAAGAAAAAAAAGAAAAGAAAAAGGAAAGAAAAGAGAATAGGAAAATACCCAAGATATTTCGAATTGGAGAGCTAGCACAAGTTGTCTAGGAAGTTTCCTTTTTTTCGAATTTCCTTTCCTTAGGATTTTTCCTTTTTGCATTTTTCGAAACCCCTATAAAAAGAAAACCCTCCTAACAATTTAGGAGCATCCTAACTTGTCTTCTTTCTTTGTAGCACACCATGGGAGAAGAGAATAGAGAAGCAGCCGAAGCCATGATGGCCATGTTCACCACACTCCAAACACAACTCGCATCCATAGGCGAGAGGTTGGAGCGCATGGAAAGACCAGTGAGATTCCAGGCCATAAGGCATGTGAGAGCTGAGCAAGACCGTCCTGAGGGTCCTGAGCACCTTAGGACACGGCATGAACAGGAGGAACCCCAGCCAGATGGAGATGAGGACACACAACCTCATAACTATCACCATAGACCGAGAGGACCTCCATGGCAACCAGAGGCAGAAGATGATGGCTTTGAGCCATATGGTCTTTACCAGAGACCAAGAATGCCTCCTAGACATCATGAGGATGGAGCTGAACACACCTACAACCGGGTAATTCATCCTGATGTTAAACTAACTCCTCCAAGTTTTGCAGGAAAAGTAGACCCCGAGGCTTACCTAGATTGGGAGAGGAGAATGGATCATATCTTTGATCACTACAACCAACCAGGACCTAGGAGAGTCTCAATGGCAGTAGCACAACTCACGGACAATGCCCTCATCTGGTGGGATCGTAAGGTATCTGACAGAAGGAGGAAGAGAATGAGGCTCGTAGACTCATGGGTCGACATGAAAGACCTCATGCGACAAAGGTTTGTTCCGCCTTACTTTCATAGAGATTTGCAACGTCGTTTTCGTACTCTTAAGCAGGGTACCAGATCAGTAGAAGAATACTATGAAGAGTTTGAGAAGCTAAGGAACAGATTGGAGCTCAATGATGATGAAGAAGCATTGATGGCACAATTCTTGGATGGACTCCAAGAAAGGATCAGCCGCAAGGTGGAAAGGCAAATCTACAATGACTTCAAAGACTTGTTCCACCTATCTGTGCAAGCTGAGCAGCACATCAAACGTAAGAGCCAAGACATCCGCAGCAAGCCTAAGACACCTTGGGCACCAAGCAACATGCCTAAGGCCGTGGACAAAGGCAAAAGCGTAGAGATCGAGTCAAGGTTCAAGAGCAAGCCTCCTGAACCCACCCGTGACCAGAGAGAGCCTGGTAAGTCTTCTAACCCTCAAAGATCGCGTGACATAACTTGTTTCAAGTGTAGGGAACGTGGACACATCTCAAGGGAGTGCCCAAACAACCGAGTCATGCTGATTACGGAGGCAAGAGAGTATGAGTCCCAAGATGAAGAGGACTATGAACCAGAAGGAGAGTACGGTGACATTGAGTACCCTGATGTGGGGGAAGTGCTGGTCACTAGACGTATCCTCAGTGCAATGGTGGATCCTTCAGAGACCATCCAAAGGGAGAACATCTTCCACAGCCGTTGCACCATCAAGGGAAAGGTATGTAACCTCATCATAGATGGTGGTTCTTGCACTAACGTTGCTAGTGCATATATGGTTGATAAGCTAGGTCTAGAGAAGACAAGGCATCCTCGACCATATAGACTGAGATGGCTCGATGACAAAGTGGAGCTAAAGATCCATGAACAAGTCATTGTACCATTCAGTGTGGCCAAGTACCAGGATCAAGTCGTGTGCGACGTGGTGCCCATGCAAGCTGGCCATCTTCTACTAGGAAGACCATGGCAGTTTGACAAAGAGACCAGGCATGATGGCCGAACCAATCTCTACACCTTCGTGCATGACAAGAGAAAGGTCAGCCTAGCTCCTCTTACACCTGCTCAGGTACACGAACTACAACTCCAAATGAGTAAGGAAAAGAAACTGATCAAGTCTAATTTTCTTATTCAACCAAGCCATGTCCGGAGAGCTTTAGCCTCGAAGGATTTAATGTTACTAATGGTCTTCAAAGAAGTTTTGAGTGTAGAACAGGGACAGGTAGAGCTACCTCCTGAAGTAGCAACTCTCCTCAACAAATTCCAGGATGTATTTCCAGAGGAGATACCAGCAGGCTTGCCTCCTTTACGTGGCATAGAACACCAGATTGATCTAGTGCCCGGAGCAGCCCTGCCCAACCGGCCAGCCTACCGGATGAGTCCAGAGGAGTCCAAGGAGCTTGAGAAGCAAGTCAAGGAGCTCCTGGAGAAGGGATATGTTCGAGAGAACCTCAGTCCATGTGCTGTACCAGTGCTACTAGTGCCCAAGAAGGATGGGACTTGGCGCATGTGCGTGGACTGCCGAGCAATCAACAACATCACAGTCAAGTATAGGCATCCAATACCACGACTAGATGACATGCTAGATGAGCTGAGTGGAGCCACGGTCTTCTCCAAGATAGACCTCAAAAGTGGATACCACCAGGTCAGAATGAAGGAAGGTGATGAGTGGAAGACCGCTTTTAAGATAAAGTAAGGGCTCTACGAGTGGACAGTCATGCCATTCGGCTTGACTAATGCCCCAAACACCTTCATGCACCTTATGAACCAAGTTCTTAGGGCGTACATCAGTAAGTTCGTTGTGGTTTACTTTGATGACATTTTAGTTTACAGTAAGTGCCTAAGGGATCACTTCACACATCTTGAATTGGTACTTAAAACCCTTTGACAAGCAGAGCTTTATGCTAATCTCAAGAAGTGCATCTTTTGTACTGATAAACTTATCTTCTTAGGTTTTGTTGTAAGTTCACATGACTTATAGGTTGATGAAGAGAAGATTCGGGCCATACAAGACTGGCCAACACCGAACAACATCAGCCAAGTGAGGAGCTTCCACGGTATGGCCAGCTTCTACAGAAGATTCATACCCAACTTCAACAGTATTGCCTCATCATTAACAGTAGTAGTGAAGAAGAACGTGGGATTCAGCTGGGGAGAAGCTCAGGAGAAGGCATTCCAGGCCTTGAAGGACAGCCTTACACACGCACCAGTGTTAGTCCTTCCCGACTTCAACAAGACGTTTGAAGTGGAGTGTGATGCCTCTGGAATAGGCATAGGAGCAGTGCTAACCCAAGGAGGGAGACCAGTGGCATACTTCAGTGAAAAGCTAGGTGGTGCCTCACTGAACTATCCCACTTATGACAAGGAGTTTTATGCCCTTGTCCGAGCATTGGAGACTTGGCAGCATTACTTGCTGTCCAAGGAGTTTGTGATCCACACTGATCATGAGACTCTCAAACACCTCAGAGGGCAAACCAATCTCAAGAGGAGACATGCCAGGTGGATGGAGTTCATAGAGACATTCCCGTACATCATCAAGTACAAGAAGGGCAAAGATAATGTGGTAGCCGATGCACTATCAAGGAGGTTTGCCTTGATATCAACCATGGAGGCAAAGGTCCTAGGATTCGAGCACATCAAGGATCTATACAAGGATGATCCTGACCTTGCTGAGAGCTGCAAGGAGTGTAGCACAGGGAGTCATGGCAAATTCTACATCCATGAGGGATTCTTGTTCCGAGAAAGAAGGTTGTGCATACCACAAGGATCACTAAGGGAGCTTATCGTCCGAGAAGCTCATGGAGGAGGACTCATGGGCCACTTTGGTTTCGACAAGACTCTAGCAGTGGTCAAGGAGCACTTCTACTGGCCACACATCAAGAGGACAGTAGAAGCACATTGTGCAAGGTGCATCACTTGCAAGAAGGCAAAGTCCTGAGTGCAACCTCACGGGTTGTATCTCCCACTGCCCATACCAACACATCCATGGGTGGACATCTCGATGGACTTTGTTCTAGGTCTGCCCAAGATCAACCACAAAGATTCAATCTTTGTAGTGGTGGACAGATTCTCCAAGATGGCACACTTCATCCCATGTGCCAATGTCAATGATGCCACACCAACAGCTGAGCTGTTCTTCAGGGAGATAGTACGGCTTCATGGAGTGCCAAGGACCATCGTATCAGACAGGGACACCAAGTTCCTCAGCCATTTCTAGAGGACCCTTTGGAGAAAGCTAGGCACGAAGCTACTCTTCTCTACCACCTGCCATCCTCAAACCGATGGCCAAACTGAAGTTGTCAACAGGACACTATCAACTCTTCTCAGAACTACACTAGGGAAGAACCTAAAGACTTGGGTGGAGTGCCTGCCATTCATAGAGTTCGCTTACAACCGAGCCGTGCACTCAGCAACCAAGAAGACACCATTTGAAGTGGTATACGGCTTCAACCCTCTCACCCCATTGGAGCAAACACCACTGCCACCAGCTGAGATGACCAACCTCAACGGAGCATCCAAAGCAGAGTTCATAAGGAGGTTACACTAGAAGGTAGCAGAGAACTTGGAGAAGAGGACCGGACAGTACGTGACTCATGCCAACAAGGGAAGAAGGGAGGTGATCTTTCAACCAGGCGATTGGGTGTGGCTACACCTACGGCAGGAGAGGTTCCCAAACCTAAGGACTTCCAAGCTAGCACCAAGAGGAGATGGACCATTCAGAGTGCTCGAGAGGATCAACAACAACGCCTACCGGATCGAGCTTCCAGGTGAGTTTAATGTGTCCAATACGTTTAATGTTACTGACTTGGCCCCTTTCCATGCAGATGAACCAGTTTTGAGGACAAAACCTACTGAAGAGGGAGGGAATGATGAGGACATCAGGTCGTACATCCAGCCAGGAGACCAGACTGGCCGACCAGGAAGCTTGCCCGAGACAGCAGGACCATCTGGCGTGCCTGCCGGACCAGACAGTACCGCCGGACCCTCGACCTATAGGACCAGACCGGTCAACATTGCCGGCGGAGAGGCCCAAGCTTCCGGCACACTTGGTGGGGACGTGAATGACACCGCCGGATGACACCGCCGGTCCCTCTGATGACACCGCCGACTCCGGGATCAACTTGGCCGGTCCTGAAGTCATTCCGGCCAGTACCGCGCACAATCCAGCCGGTACAGCCGATCCAGCCGAGTACACGCGCACTTCCACTTCTACACAAGAGGACTCGGACCAAATGAGCTACCAGCTCCAGGACATGCACTTAGAGGAAGTATCTACACCAGTGGTACCTCCAGGAGCAATGACAAGAAGCAGATCAAGAGCACTCTTCCACAAATTCAGCTTATGGGTCGACAAGCTCCTAGAGGAAGAGCAGCTAAGGACAATGGCCAGAAGAGCAAATTAGAGTCCAAAGGCTTCTCAACAACACAAGGAACATCAGAGACTTGGGCTTTAGTGGCAAGAGAGGTCAGGGCCCAAAGATATTTAACCCTACTCCAAGTCGAAGACTAGGAGCAAGGCGCGTGCATGCCACAAGGACGGCCACCTTCCATTTCTTGGCCGTGAGGTGAGTTAAGGTAAGTTTACATTTGAATATATGCCTCTTTCTGTTTTGCAGGGTAGGATCTAGTTGCTTTACATTTTTGAGTCAAGAACATTTTAGGAATAGGTCCTTTTTCGGTTATGCACTTTTGTATCTTTTCCTTTTGTGCACTTTTATAAACTTTCCTTTTCTTTATTTGAGTCGACCCTAGAAGGTCAAGCTGTCGAGCATATTAATAAGGCTCCTTCCAGCATTGTAGTTCGACAACCTTTTTGATATTAATAAAGATCGAATTTTCTTTCAACAAGTTATTCTCTCAAGAGACTTGTGCGCTTAGAACCTAGTTGAGACCAGCCCTCCTAGCTCTAAGTTTGTGATTTATCACGAGGTTCATCACCCCTCGTGTGGTTCACTTCACCCTTCCATCTTTTACCAACCAGAAAACCCCCATCCAGAAGCCTAAGGTTGAGTTTCTCACCTAATCTTCTACAAACAGCCCACGCGCATCCAAGCCTTGAATCGAGGCTTGTATCATTCTCCCCAGCTGAATCCCATGTTCTTCTTCACTACTGCCGTCAAGGGTGAGGCAATACTGCTGAAGTTGGGCATGAATCTCCTATAGAAGCTGGCCAATCTGTGGAAGCTCCTCACTTGGCTGATGTTGCTTGGTGTTGGCCATTCTTGTATGGCTCGAATCTTCTCTTCATCAACCTGTAGGCCCTGTGAACTTAAAACAAAACCTAAAAAGACAAGTTTATCAGTACAAAAGATGCACTTCTTGAGATAGGCATAAAGCTCTTCTTGTCAAAGGTTTTAAGTACCATCTCAAGATGTGTGAGGTGTTCCCGTAGGCACTTACTATAAACTAATATATCATCAAAGTAAACCACTACAAACTTACTGATGTACGCCCTAAAAACTTGGTTCATAAGGCGCATGAAGGTGCTTGGGGCATTAGTCAAGCCGAATGGCATGACTGTCCACTCGTATAGCCCTTGCTTTGTCTTGAAAGCAGTCTTCCATTCATCACCCTCCTTCATCCTGACCTGGTGGTATCCACTCTTGAGGTCTATCTTGGAGAAGACCGTGGGTCCACTCAGCTCATCTAGCATGTCATCCACCCATGGTATCGGATGTCGGTACTTGACTGTGATGTTGTTGATTGCTCGGCAGTCCACGCACATTTGCCAAGTCCCATCCTTCTTGGGCACTAGTAGCACTGGTACGGCACATGGACTGAGGCTCTCTCGAACACAGCCTTTCTCCAGGAGCTCCTTGACTTGCTTCTCAAGCTCCTTGGACTCCTCTAGGCTCATCCGGTAGGCTGGCCGGTTGTGCAGGGCTGCTCCGGGCACTAGGTCGATCTGGTGCTCTATGCCACGTAAAGGAGGCAATCCTGCTGGTATCTCCTCTGGAAACACATCCTGGAACTTGTTGACGAGAGTTGCTAGTTCAGGAGGTAGCTCTACCTGTTCCTGTTCTATACTCAAGATTTCTTTGAAGATCATTAGTAACATTAAATCCTTCGAATCTAAAGCTCTCCGGACATGGCTTGGTTGAATAAAAAAATTAGACTTGATAAGTTTCTTTTCCTTACTCATTTGGAGTTGTAGCTCGTGTACCTGGGCAGGTGTAAGAGGAGGCAAGCTGACCTTTCTTTTGTCATGCACAAAAGTGTAGAGATTGGTTCGGCCATCATTCCTGGTCTCTTTGTCAAACTGCCATGGTCTTCCTAGCAGAAGATGGCCAGCTTGCATGGGCACCACGTCGCACACGACTTGGTTTTGATACTTACCCACACTGAATGGCACAGTGACTTGCTCATGGATCTTGAGCTCCACTTTGTCATCGAGCCATCTCAGTCTATATGGTCGAGGATGTCTTGTCTTCTCTAGACCTAGCTTATCAACCATATATGCACTAGCAAAGAACCACCATCTATGATGAGGTTACATACCTTGCCCTTGATGGTGCAACGGCTGTGGAAGATGTTCTCCCTTTGGATGGTCTCTGAAGGATCCACCATTGTACTGAGGATGCGTCTAGTGACCAGCACTTCCCCCACATCAGGGTACTCAATGTCACCATATTCTTCTTCTGGTTCATAGTCCTCTTCATCTTGGGACTCATATTCTCTAGCCTCCGTAATCAGCATGACCCGGTTGTTTGGGCACTCCCTTGAGATGTGTCCACGACCCCTACACTTGAAACAAGTGATGTCACATGATCTCTGAGGGTTAGATGACTTACTAGGCTCTCTCTGGTCACGGTTGGGTTTAGGAGGCTTGCTCTTGAACCTTGACTCGATCTCTATGCTCTTGCCTTTGTCTACGGGCTTGCAAATGTTGCTCGGTGCCCAAGGTGTCTTAGGCTTGCTGCGGATGTCTTGGCTCTTACGTTTGATGTGCTGCTCAGCCTGGACAGATAGGTGGAACAAGTCCTTGAAGTCATTGTAGATTTGCCTTTCCACCTTGCGGCTGATCCTTTCTTGGAGTCCATCCAAGAATTGTGCAATCAATGCTTCTTCATCATTATTGAGCTCCAATCTGTTCCTTAGCTTCTCGAACTCTTCATAGTACTCTTCTATTGATATGGTACCCTGCCTAAGAGTACGAAAACGACGATGCAAGTCTCTATGAAAGTAAGGAAGAACGAACCTTTGTCGCATGACATCTTTCATGTCGACCCATGAGTCTATGGGCCTCATTCTTTTCCTCCTTCTGTCAGATACCTCACGATCCCACCAGATGAGGGCATTGTCCGTGAGTTGTGCTACTGCCATTGAGACTCTCCTAGACCCTGGTTGGTTGTAATGATCAAAGATATGATCCATTCTTCTCTCCTAATCTAGGTAAACCTCGGGGTCTACTTTTCCTGCAAAACTTGGAGGAGTTAGCTTAACATCAAGATGAGTTACCTGGTTGTAGGCGTGTTCATCCCCATCCTCATGATGTCTAGGAGGCATCCTTGGTCTCTGGTGAAGACCATATGGCTCGAAGCCATCATCCTCTGCCTCTGGTTGCCGTGGAGGTCCTCCCGGCCTATGGTGATAGTTATGAGGTTGTGTGTCCTCATCTCCATCTGATTGGGGCTCCTCCTATTCGTGTCATGTCCTAAGGTGCTCAGGACCCTCAGGACGGTCTTGCTCAGCTCTCACGTGCCTTATGGCCTGGAATCTCACAGGCCTCTCCATGCGCTCCAACCTCTCGCCTATGGATGCGAGTTGCATTTGGAGGGTGGTGAACATGGCCATCATGGCTTCGGTTGCTTCCCTATTTTCTTCTACCATTGCGTACTACAAAGATAGAAGACAAGTTATGCTGCTCCTAAATTATTAGGGTTTTCTTTTATAAGGGATTCAAAAAAATGCAAAAAGGAAAAAATCTGAGAATTGGAAATTCGAAAATTTGAAGATTTGAAAAAAAAAAGGAAACTTTCTTGACAACTATTGCTAGCTGTCCAATTCAAATTCTTTAGGTATTTTTCCTATTTTCTTTTTCTTTTCTTTTTAATTTAACTTAAAAATAATAGAAATATGATTCTAACAAAAAGGAAAGTCGAATATAGCAATGCAAGAATAATTCTAGAACCTAGTGATGCACGTAGGATCTAGATGCACTCGGTATGAGTTTAGATGTTATTTTTTTTATTTTCTTGAATGGAACTTAAACTAATGCAGCAACAAGAAACAAAACAAGCTAAAGGATAGAAACAACATGGTTTAGGAGCTTTAAGCTCTGATACCAAAATGATAAAAGCCTCGATTCAAGGCTTGGATGCGTGTGGGCTGTTTGGAGAAGGTTAGGTGAGAAACTCGACCTTAGACTTCTTGGATAGGGGTTTTTGGGTTGGTATTCAAAGGAAAGGTGAAGTGAACCACACGGGTGATGAACCTCGTGATAAATCACAAACTTAGAGCTAGGAGGGCTGGTCTCAACTAGGTTCTAAGCGCACAAGATTCTTAGAGAGAAAACTTGTTGGAAGAAATTTCTATCTTTATTAATATCAAAAAGGTTGTCGAACTACAATGCTGGAAGGAGCCTTATTAATATGCTCGACAGTTTGACCTTCTAGGGTCGACTCAAATAAAGAAAAGGAAAGTTTACAAAAGTGCACAAATGGAAAAGATACAAAAGTGTATAACCGAAAAAGGACCTATTCCTAAAATGTTCTTGACTCAAAAATGTAAAGAATCTAGATCCTACCCTGCAAAACAGAAAGAGGCATATATTCGAATTGAAACTTACCTTACTTACCTCACGGCCAAGAAATGGAAGATGGTCGTCCTTGTGGCATGCACGCGCCTTGCTCCTAGTCTTCGACTTGAAGTAGGGTTAAGAATCTTTGGGCCCTGACCTCTCTTGCCACTAAAGCCCAAGTCTCTGAAGTTCCTTGCATTGTTGAGAAGCCTTTGGACTCTTCTTTGTACTTCTGGCCCATTGTCCTTAGTCGATCTTCCTCTAGGAGCTTGTCCACCCATAAGCTGAACTTGTGGAAGAGTGTTCTTGATCTACTCCTTGTCATTAGTCTTGGTGGCACTACTGGTGTGGATACTTCCTCTAGATGCATATCCTGAAGCTGATAGCTTATCTGGTCCGAGTTTCCTTGTGTAGAAGTTGAAATGCTCGTGCACTTGGCTGGATCGGCTGTACCGGCTGGAATGTGCGAGGTGTTGGTCGGAATGCCTTCAAGACCGGCTAAGTTGATCCCGGAGTTGGTAGCATCACCAAGGGGACCAATGGTGTCATCCACGTCGCCACCAAGTGTGCCGGAAGCTTGGGCCTCTCGCCGGTAGTGCTGGTTGGTTTGGTCCTATTGGTCGAGGGTCCGGCAGTACTGCTTGGGCCGGCAGGCGTGCCAGATGGCCCGGCTGTCTCGGGCAAGCTTCCTGGTCGGCCAGTCTGATCTCTTGGCTGGACATACGACCTGATGTCCTCATCAGTAGCCATCTTCTCGTATAATACTGTTTGGTCAATCCATACCATACGATACCTTTTAGGTTCTGAATAGCACTGACCTTGCGTCCAAGCCTTTCTTATACATATTCGGTAGGCTCGACACTTTCGTCTGATATGCCCCCTCTTTCCATAATAGTACATTCCATTGTGTTTGAGTCTTGTGTAACCACTTACTGCAGGATTCCTTCTAGCCTTAACTACGATTTTGACAATAGACTGATTATGCCATTCACCAGCATGCTCCTGAGAACTAACACTTTTAACAAAGTTCTTCAGATTGGTGCATTCAGCCTTAAAGCTTTAGCCTTCATTTTATGCGTATCATCTGTAACCTACTCCCCAGTTTGTTTTGCAGGTCTTCCCATGGCTAAGCTCTGATCCAAAAACTCAGATCCATTATTTAACATTCAATCGTGTTCCATCGCTTTGCTCTTATCCATTTCCTGAATCAGTAACTCATTCATCATGTCCAACATTGCTTCCAGAGTCTGAATCCTTTGTATATTTGACTGTCTCTCTTGTACAATGTTTGCTGCTCGGACAAGATTGGTTTCAGTAGTGTTCGTGTTGTTTCTACTTTCTAACTCCAAAATATTGACATTTGCTTCCAACATTACCTTATCTTTGAGCAATTACAGATTGATGTTACTCGGCGACACCTAATTATCAAACAGCACTCGATATTCGGTCCTTGCATCCATCATCTGATTCTAAATTGAGTTCAGCATCGTGGTCACTAACCTCTCCTTTAAATGCAACAAAATTAATCAGATTATTCTCATCATTACTATCATCATATTTTGTGTCACTAAAACTTAGAAGAGATTTTTCACTTCCTTTCTCTTAAAGTTTGGACATTCAGTATTTGTGTGTCCAATTCATTTGCACTGGAAACATTTTAGCTCTTTTCTTTTAGTGAGAGAATAATCAGATTTGAAGTGACCATAACCCTCACATTCATGGCATTGATATCACGTCTACGAATTGACTTGGCATTTTCATTTATCTCCACTTTGTTCGAGCTATGATCGGCATCGTATCTTTTTGCATGTGCAACTGACTTGGATTGTGCTCTTTCGATCCTTTTCAAGACCTTTTTAAAACTCCTGGCCTTTATGCTCACGCTTTCCTCGATCAGTTGATTCTTGTTCTCCTCGAAATTATTAGTCAATCCACCTCTTGATCAACCATGAAAGCAATTATCTTTCATTCTTTTGGTTGCTCAGTTGCAGCTTCAATCTCTTCAGCTTTTAGCATGCCTAGTATTGTGAGAATTTCATATCATCGGTATTCATGACCATCTTGAGAACAGCCTTGTGCCGCCAAAATTTTGCAGGTAACCATCTCAACAGCTTCATGACCAGTTTTTGTCTTTGTAGACTTTCCCTAAAATCGCAGCCTCATTAGCAATCGAACTCAACTTAGATCCAAAGCTAGAAAAAAATTGACTCCTCACTATTCATATGGAGATTCTCAAATTGTGAGGCTAAGTGATCCAACCTTGTTTTTTTCACAGTAGAAGTACCTTCAAAAGAGTTCAGAAGAATATCCCAAGCGTTTTTGGCTGCTGCACACCCCTGAACTAGTTTGAACTGTTCAAGGTCGATTGCACAGAAAATTCCAGAAAGTGTGTTTGAATTGAATTTTGATCTCTTGTCTACCTCACTGCACCTTTCTTTCGGTTTTGGCTCCTTTTCTCTTTCTTGAGTCAGAATGGTTGATTCTTCCCAGCCCAACTCCACAACAATCCATGTATCTTCATCGATTCTCCGAATACGTTGTCTCATCCGTACTTTCTAATGCCCAAAGTTATTCTCATCTAGAATAAGAGATTTCTTAACAGCAATAAGTTCCTTCGATGTCTCCATATTCTTCCACATGATCTCAACTTGTTGATAGGTTTCGAATCTATTGGCAGTGACCCGCTCTGATACCAATTGAAAGAACTATAAATATGAAGAACAGTTAAACACAGAGATATACGTGTGCAAAATCACACAAACTTTATTAGGAATCACTTAAACAAGTTCCATACAACTCGACGTCACACACGACTCACCCCTGATCAATTCCTAATCTACCCGAGTTCACTTGTGCAATGATAGTCGCACACACTCTTTTTTCACTCACCAAATTCCCTAACCCGCGAGCTACACTTTTTCTGAACCTCAGAAACATCAATCTAGGGTTTTTCAACATACATCTATTCATATGAATTCAGACATATTCTCTACTTCTATATTTAATGAATCTTTAATATTCATCAAATATGTCTTTCCTTATTCTGTAGAATCTTATCTTGTAAAGTATTCTCCAGTGCTTATCCACTTGTGATGCACCACGTCACACCTCATAAGTTCTATTCAGATTACACCACATGTGTGACGTCCACCTGAACATTTTCGTGTTGTTGCACCACCTGTGCAATGTTCACCTTGCACTTTTGCGCTAACACAAAAAACATAGAGAAGTTTCCAAAAACAACCGTAAAGGAAGAAAAATAGGGTAAAGAGATTCATATTGTACGGACAGTGCTTGTGAGTTCAAATTCACGCTCTTGACGTGTTCCTGTGGAGAAGATTGAGTAAATCTATATTTTGATTTAGACAACATGTTTTTCAAGGGACAAACTGTTGAAGAGTTTGAACCAAACCTTCTTCAGGAACAAAATTGACATATGTTCCATAAAAGATATTTCAGCATAGTTATTAGAGTCAATTTTTTGTATTTTCGTAAGTTAACGTATTACATTTATATGTAACACGATGACTACTACAATTGTATTAGAAAACATTGTTTTTAACATTGTAACTTTCATGTTTCAGCATAATATATTTTTTGAGAACGAATTATATTATTGTTTATCTCACAAATATAGTAATACAAAAGTTAACATTCAATAATTTAGATAACACACTAAATAGAAAATTAGATATACATATAGAAATTTATTAATACAAAAGTTAACATGAATAATACAAAAGTTAACATTCAATAATTTAGATAGCACAATAAATATGTTACTATGTTACAAAAATATGTAATCTTATTAAATATAAAATTAACAATACACTTAATTTTTTATCTAATACTATAAATATTTAATACATTACTAAAATTTTACAATGTTATTTAAAAATATAGATAACAAGCAGAAGTTATACGAAGTTAGAACGTGAGTTTTTCAACATACTAAATCAATTATAAAAACGTATAAAGCTTAGAGATAAGACACAACAACTAATATGATAACCCAAATTTACCATTTCTCTCTCTCATCTCTCCCATTTAATTATCAATTTCATCTTTCTGCATCACCTTCTTCTTATCTCCGATATCTTCTTCTTCTCTCCGATACCTTCTTCCACACACTAACATTACCTATCTCAGCATTTTTTTATAACCACTACAAACACAGAAATTTAAGCATACATAAAATTTAATCGCGAAAACAAAAAATAACAGATAACTATTATGTTAAACATTTATGAAAAGAGTTAGTGACATTAAGTCAAACATATGTACCAAAGAAATATGAAGAAAACATTCATAAAAATGTGTACAATAATCTAGCATATCATACGCTACATCAAAGAGCATATAAAAATACAATGATCTTAGTAATGTCATTTTACTACCATAAGGATACAATGATGTTAATTTTTCAAAAGCAAAAGTTATTTACCTAATTTTGATGTTTTTTGTGTTATTCACCTAATTGGCTCATATTTTTATGTGTATTTAAAATTTTATCGCGATAGCTAATCTTATTGTCTTATAAGTCAAACATGTTTGGTGAACTGTTAACCATATTGTTAAAGCTCTTTAAACTTCTATACACGCCAACCTAACTTTTCCAAGCTATTATGATAAATGAAAATTCTTCGTGTTCGGCCCTAATCGCTATGAAAAGTTCCAAGTCACTGTTACCAACAATATCAACTAACAGTGTTAACTTGTCTTTTAAAATTCTCTCCTCGACATGAATGCTTTTTTAAGTTTTTTTGTTATTGATAAATGATGGATTACTGTTGTATTTTATCATAACTTTATACAAAAAATGTAAGCATGACTTTTATCATCTACATATAGTTGATAAACGATTGTATTACAATATCTAAAAATATCGAGAATTAAATGCATCCGTCTAAATGTTAATCATGTGGTGTAAATTTTCATAAGTATATTATTCAAAATCATCAAGAGTGTCCTACAAAATCTAATGTAATCATGATTGTCTAGCCAACAATTTTTGTACTGTTGACTTGTGCACGACAAAGGATGCTTTCCTTAACTTGGAAATTGGGCAATCTAATGGCGACACCAATTTTCCAGTTCCAGACGCTGATCCGTGTGACGGTTCAGCCTCCAAAAGTTGTGGCATGTTAACATAAATTGAGAATTAAAATGGGAGAATAAGAGAGAACATGGTAAGGGTAAATTTGGATTATCATTAGTCGTTGTTCTTATTTTTAAAGTTTTTACATTTCTTCATTCTTTTAACTTATCGATAAACTCACATTCTAATTTTTCATAACTTTTTTGTCGTCTATAAATTTAAATAACATTTTATAATTTTTTGTAATATATTAAATATTTATAGTACTAGATAAAAATTTAAAGGTATGTTGTCTTTATAATTAGAAAAGTTATATATTTTGTAACATGTTAACATATTTATTATATCAAAGAAAAATGGAGATATATATATATATATTTAATTTTCTATTTAAAACCCTATCTAAACTATTAAATGTTAAATTTCATATTAACATGTTCATGAGATAAATAATAATATTAATCCTTATCAAAATATATATTATACTAAAAGATGAAAGTTATAACGTCAATACAATGTTTTCTAATAAAATTATAATAATTATTATGTTACATATATATATAATACGTTAATTTACTAAATTACGACACACAAAAAGAAAATAATTAACATTAATAAATATCCACCAGAGCTTTTACACAAGACATTAGTGTTGTTTTGAAGATGGTGATTCAACCTCCACCACGTTCTGTCACTTGAAGTAGACGATGAAAGAGGAGAGAAATCAAGATATGGATTTACACGTTCTTCTCCACCGGAACACATCAAGAGTGCGAACTAAAACTGAAACCACCATCTGTACAATCGAAATATCTTTATCCTTTTTCTTCTTCCCTCTATCATTTTCGTAAATTTCTCCGTATTTGTTGTTGTCTTCACTTTCTTCTTCTGCCATTTAAACAACAAACTCGAGATTAAAAAACGGTCTTTCGTCATCATACATAAAAAAATCTGAGAGGTTGAGAGAAGAAGAAGACGACACGACAGCGATGCGATTATCTTCATTTTGTGGTATGTGCTAACTCTTTCACCGGAAACTCCATTGCAAAAAAATCTCTCCGTAAGTTGCAATCAAACAAGTTAAGAAATACATCATTAGAAAAAATTAGAACGGGAGCGAGATACATAGAGAAAATTAAGGATAGTAGATACCATTATTGTGATTTCTCTCCGGCGGCTTCTTCGTCACTGTCCGTTATGCATGTGAAATTGTGAATAGTGTGTAACTAGATGTGTTGTGTACTTTGGGATTTAAAGATTTAAGAGATATTAAAAAAGTTATTACCGTCAAAGAAATATTAAAACAGTTATTAAAACATTGAAAAAACACAGTTGCTCAATTTATTTAAAATTTAATAAAGTAATTATATTTTGATACACAATATTTTTTAGGATATCTATTCTACGCACTATCGTGGATTTATACAAATGAAACCGTGTTTAAAACACTACTTAGTTAGTTTGCAAACTTTGATAAAGTTTTATGTTATACAATGCAAATTTCCATTTTGAAATAATAATTTTTCCTAAATTTTTTACCTTTTAAATATTATTTTTGAAATTTGTATCACATTAATTTAATATTTTGAATATACTTTTTAGAATAATTTAGTTCTTAAACGTAATATTAAGATGTTTCAATTTTGATGTTATAATGTATAATAATTGCCTAAAAATATAAAAGTATAGTTTAGTAATACAAATTAAACAATATATATAAACTAAAAAAGTTTTTGAAAGATTTAATTAGTCATATAACCATGAAAAATTCAAAAATTAGAAAAATATATATGAAATTCAAAAAACTCGACAAATTGTAGACATGGAGTGTGTAATTTTACAAAACACTCCTTACATAATTGCCTATGATTTTGTAGGTCGCTGTTCATCTTAACTGATATGATATCCATCCAGATCTAATCGTTGTAGACATTAAATGCAAAGATTCTATTTGGATTTGGGTGAATTACTTTAATTATCCATTATTACGTGGCCTCTAATTCTCAGTTGCGTTTTAGAAGTAGTAGTTGTGAGCAGTTGTTCAACAATCAACATGCAAACACTTATTCCGGCAATGGTAGACATTGAGGGCAAAGGAAAACTTCCAAACAATGTGAGTGATGGTTGCCTTCATTTTGAAATTTCCCATATCCAAATGCTGATCCGTGTGACGAATCAACCTCCAAAGGTTGGCATGTAGCACAAATTTAGAATTAAATTGAGAGAAATTATAGAGAACATAGTAAATTTGGATTATCATATTAGTGGTTGTTCTTAGTTCTAAAATTTTCATTTCTTCATTGATTTAACGTATCAATAAACTCATATTCTAAGTTTTATAACTTGTTTTTGTCATCTATAATTTTAATTAGCATTATATAGTTTTTTGTAGCATATTAAATATTTATAGTACTAAATAAAAATTTAAAAATATTGTTAATTTTATATTTAGCAAAGTTATATATTTTTATAACATGTTAACATAGTTATTATATCAAATAAACATGGAATATGTATATCAAACCTTCTATTTAACGCTCTATCTAAATTATAGAATGTTAGTTTTCATATTATCGCTTTGATAAAATAAATAATAATAATAATAATAATATAACTTTTTATCAAAATATATATTATAAAACATAAAAATTATAATTTTAAGACAATGTTTTCTAATTAAATTTATAATAGTTATTATTTAACATGTATATGTATATGTAACACGTTAAGACACACAAAAAGAAAATAACTAACATTAATAAATGATCTGCCGAATCTTTTACATAGCACATTAGTTTGTCAGTTGAAGTAGACGTTTTCAAGAGAAGAGAAATCAAGATATTGATTTACACAATTTTCTCCATCGGAACACATTAAGAGTATGAACTAAAACTCGAACCACCATCTGTAGAACCGAAATCTCATTATCCTTTTTCTTCTTCACCACTATCATTTTTGGAAATTTTTTTGTGGTTGTTGTTGTCTTCACTTTCTTTTTCTGTCATTTGAACAACAAACTCGAGATTAAAAAATGATCTTTTGTCGTCATGCATAAAAGATCTAAGAGGTTGAGAGAGGAAGAGGACGGCACGAAATCGATGTGATTCTCTTCATTTTTTGGTATGTGTTAACTCTTTCACCAGAAATTCCACATCAAAAACTCTTTCCGTAAGTTGCAATCAAGCAATTTCAGAAAAACAAAATTAGAAAATTAGAATGGGAGCGAGATAAAGAGAGAAAATCCAAGATCGTAGATACCATTCTTGTGATTTCTCTCCGACGGCTTCTGCGTCACTCTCCGCTATACATGCAAATAGTGTTTAATTGGAAGTATTATGCACTTTACGATTTAAAGATTTACGAGATATTGAAACAGTTATTACTGTCGTCTCTCTCAAAATTGATTTTTGATAGAAAACAGCTACTCGGTTTGTTTGGTGGGTGATTTCAATTTTTTAGAATTTTAAATTTATTTAAAATTTAATAAAATAATTATACTTTGATACATAATATCTTTTAGGATATATGTTCTTGTACTATTATGTAGTTATAGACATGTAGGATTAAATCTGTAAGAAAATGTTGGTCTATTGAGCTAATTTGTTGTGGTCCAATGATAAAAAAAATATGTAAGGTTAAAGGGGGTTTATAAAAACTAAACCGAGTGTAAAACAATATTTAGTTAGTTTACAAACTTTGATAAAGTTTTATGTTATACGCTGTAAATTTTATTTTAAATAAAAATTTCTTTGTTTATTTCTTAATTTTTTACTTTTTAAATATTATTTTTGATATTTATATCACATTAATCTAATATTTTGAATATACATTTCTAGCATAATTTAATTCTTAAAAGCAATATTAAGATGTTTTAGTTTTGATGTTACAATGTATACTAATTAGCTAAAAATATAAATGTATAGTTTAGAAATACAAATTAAACAATATATATATATACAAAAACCAAAAACTAAATAAATCACCATTCAAGTTTTTGAAATCTAAATTTTAAGGCAAAATAAAAAAATCCAACAAAAGTTAAAATGAAAATCCTAAAATCAATAGTCAGAACTCATCAAACCAAAATCTCAAAACATCAAATCAGATGCTGGAATGACCTTAGTGGTTCTAAAAATTCTCTTATAACATTCACAATTTTCAATAACCATTTTCATTTATAATAATATTTTTTCACTCTTTTATCCTTCTATTAAAATATTATTTTTATAATTAAAATAAAAACAAAAAATATTAATCCCTTCATCTTCTTTGTTTTCATTCCCTGCACAATTTCCGCCGTTTTTCTCGATATTGCGGAATCCGTCATCACTGTCAAGTTTGAACTGGTTTTTATGTTCTTTTTTTTCTTTATTTCATACGTCATCTTCAAAATCCGCATTACTAGAAATTTTAATTTGGAGATTCAATTTGGGAATTCAAATTAGTTATTTCAATTTGGAGTTTCATATATTTACATGAAATCTTTGAATAACCCAAGAGTATGTGCATAAATAAAACTTGTTTTGAAGTATAAGAACAAATTATTTTGATAGTTTATGGATTTGTACAGATTCAATCGTTATAAATCGTAAATGGTAGTGAGCCGTATATAACTAATACAACTAGTATAACCTATTAATTTGGATAAAAATGATACAACTAATACAACTTATTTGTAATATATACTAATGATGTTTTTATTTATTTTATAGAGTACAATGAATAATAATTAGTACATAGTCATTTATTTTGATTATGGGGATTATTATTAGGGAATAGAATTGAACAAAAATACGATGTAAGAGAAGCACACAATACTCGGGCAAAATCATTAAATGAGTTTCATTATTTCGGATTGGTTGTATTGTCCAATCTAGACAATGAAAAATCATGAAATGAGTTAAAATGAAAAATCATTAAATGAGTTCAAATGAAAAATCATTAAATGAGTTCAAATGAAAAATCACTAAATGATTTGTATTGTCTAATCCCATATTTTTGGTATAAGTAGGCACAAATGAAATGAACTTATACAAAACAAAAATAGTTTCGTACAACTACATAAAACTATGTATATTAGTACTATTGTATTTAAACATGGACAAGTATAACTCGATCATAATCCAATATAATCGATTATATTCATTGAGATCGATCATATTCAATAAAATCGATTAATCCCATATTCAATATAATTTGGTACAACTCAATACAATTTAAATGAAATTGTATTAAAAAGTTAATCTAAAATTTTGTAATATACAAAATTTAAAATTTCCATTATATATACTTGAATATAATCATATTGTTATAAATTACATCTATATTATTCAAATAAAAATAATATTTGAATGTTGATTACATATCATCAACTACCTTATACTTTTATTATTACTTTAAACTTTTTTTAACCATAATATTATATAAAATAAACAAACCACATAATATAAAACATTTTACAATAGCGCTGTTCGTTTGTTTGCCGCAGCGTCTGTGGCAGCGACCTGCGGTCAGACGCTGCGGTTAGACGCTGCAATATTGTTGTTCGTTTGATCGCCGCAGGTTGTTGTCGCAGGTTGTATCGCAATTGTTTGATCGCAAACGCTATAATTTCACAGCGATTAAAATTTTTGACCACAGCTTTCTGCGGTCGACCACAGCGTTTGATTGCAGGAACCTGCGGCGGTCAAACAAACAATGTTTGGCCGCATGACGCAGCCGCAGGTTCCTGCGGCTACGAAACGAACAACCCTAATATCAAATTATAGTAAATCTCTTTTAATTAAATAATATTGTAATCACAACCATTGAAATTTAAATTAAAATACCGTATAACTAACTACAAATTTTAGCTTCCAAATTACAACTATGTTAACGTTAGTATAACCAAAAGATTGAGTACAATTACTTGCAAAAAAGTTATAACACATATTTTTATTGTTACATATGTTTTTATTACTTTTTATTTAAAATATATTTTTGTTCATTTTTTAAAAAACGTGTTTTATAAATTTTAAAAATATTTTTTAAAAAATTAGTTTTGAAAATTATCTACATCATCATCTTACTTTTACATCATTTATTTTAGAATAATTTTCTAAAATAACATAATTGAATGTAGTTGAATATCAGTTATACAAATTATACCATAAATATCAAATTTGAATGTAGCTTTACAAAACTTGAACTAGTTAAATAAATCAGCATCTATATTCAAATACCGTGTAAAAAGTTAGTTGTACCGAAGAGTACTATTCATTCATGTAAATATGAACATTCATTTTTGGATTAATAATCTATAATGATGTTTTTTATTTTTAATTTATTTTCATAACGAATAATCTAATTGTCAAGAGAAATCTCCAAAAACTATCAACCAAAATACTTAACATAATATATAAAATATGTATTATTTTTTATATATTTATATAAACCTTTTAATATTTTTTTATATTTTAGTTTACGATCTTATTTTGTTCCAAATTCGTTAATATACTTGCTTTATATCTTACTAGATTTTGATATGTGTCATGCGTGAAGTAAACTATTTATTATATTTTATAGAATCAAATTTTATAAAAATAATATATATAATTAGTTTATATATTGAAATATTGTCTGAAAATTTAAAAGACCTATTACCATGATAAAATAATATATCATGGTTTTATTACATATAATTTAAAATATAATTTTATGGATTGTTTTATATGAGTAAAAATTTATTTTATATATGGAAAAATTTGAAATTTAAAAAAATTGTAGTGAAGAAATATTTTGAAACTCAATTAAAATTAAAACAAAATATAATTGTTTACACTAAAACCATTAAAAAGATAAGTAAAATAATTTGGTGTAGAAATTAAAATATGTTATATATAAATATAAAAGAATATAAAAACTATAGTTTGACTATTTTTCAATTAAATTAAGTTATAAGTAAATTTGAATCAAAATATTGGCATTATTGTCAAAAATAGAAGGGGGAATTGTTAAAAATAACCTAAAACTTGATTCCAAATGCAAGTCTAACCCATATGAAAACATTTTTGCAAAACTAACCTATGAGGATGGAGAAATGACTGAACACTCCTTTTGTCTAAAAAATAATGTCGAAATGTCAATTACGTTTCAGTCCCTGCGTGTTTTTTTGTTATCAAAGCAGACTTCTCCGAGAAGTAGACTTCTCGGAGAAGTCTGCTTTGGTGAGAAAAACAGTTTATTCCGGCTGAAGCAGCTTTGGTGAGAAAACAGTTTATTCCTGCGTAAATAAACTACCTAAATCAAATAAAAATTTTAAAATATTTAAAAAAATTAAAATTGCTATTAACATAATTTATATACATATCAAAAGCACGTAAAAGTTATAATAAATTCAAAAATAAGGAGATTGGATTCGATCTAATGGTATAAAATATTTGCTAGTTTTTGTTGTTATGTGTTGTGGGTTAATAGTTGATGTTTGTGTAGAGAATTCATACTAGAATTTGAAATATCATGTGATAAATTTGAAAATTTAGATTTACAAATTTTTAAAAGAAAATTGTTTGAGTTTTGCATTTACTTAACTACTTTCAACATATTCATCTAATTTTTAACAAAATTTTCGCACATTTAGTGAATTTTATTATTTAGGGTTTAGGGTTACACAGACTTCTCGAGATGTTGTCGGAGATTTAACAAAGCAGACTTCTCAAGAAGTTTGCACAAACCGAAAATTAAATGTAACTACACCGGTTTTCTTCAATTTAGAGTTTAGGGTAATGTAAAAATACGAAGCAGACTTCGAGAAGTCTTCTTCAGCCGGAATAAACTGTTTTTTTCACCAAAGCAGACTTCGAGAAGTCTGCGCAAACCGGAAATTGACAGTTTTTAACCTAACCAAATTTAACTCTCCATATATAAAGAAGGTAACCCTAAAATTTTATCATAATTTTATTTCCAAAAAAAAACGTGGGAGGCTTCATCCTCCAAAAATGACTACAAGGTAAATTTTCTCTTCTTCTCGTTTTACTTCCTCTCTTTTCTTTTCTTCTTCTCTTCTCATATTCTTTGTCATCTTGTTATTTTGTAGATCTGGAAAAAATCATGAGATATGAAAAAGGTAAGTTTTTTTTTTGTTTATATGGTTTTGGGTTTGTGATTTTAGAATATTTTTATTGTTTAGATCTTTTGTTATTTTTATAACACTCTTTCTCGTCTTATAGTGTTGTAGATCTGGAAAAAGAAATGAAGAGATAAAAAAACGTAAGCTTGTTGTTTTTATTAGTTTTTAAGTTTTTCGTAGTTTTTGTGATTTTTGTTGTTTTTGTTGTTTTCTTAAGTTTTTTCCTATATTCTTATCTCATTTCTCATCTTGTATTGTTGTAGATCTGGAAAAGGAAGTCACGAGATCTAAAGATGTAAGTTTGTTATTTTTACTAGTTGTTACGTTTTTCATGGTTTTGGAGATATTGTTATTTTTGTTGTTTTCTTAATTTTTTTCTTATATTATTATCTTATTTTTCATTTTCTATTGTTGTAGATCTAGAAAAAAGATTTACAAAAACTAATTTTGTTGTTTTACTAGATTTTTAAAGTGATTTTTAATAGTTTTTAAAATTTTATATGGTTTTTTAAGATTTTCAATAGATGTTTGAGATTTATGGTGGTTTTACAGTTTTTTGTTGTTGTTTTTGAGTTTTTTTCTTACGTTTTGAATTTGACACTAGTTTTTGAATTAATGGATTTTTGTGTTGCAGACTTTATTATAGGTTTGCAGATTTCAGTTGCAAACTTCAGTTGTAGACTTCAGTTGCAGATATTAGTTGCAGAGTTTTTATATTCTTATCTTATTTCTCTTTTTTTTTGTAGAAAAAGATTCACAAAAAGTAATATTGTTGTTTTAGTAGTTTTTAAAGTGATTTTTAATGGTTTTTAAAATTTTAGATGGTTTTTTTAAGATTTTCAATTGATGTTTGAAATTCTCCTTGAAATTTATGGTGGTTTTACAGTTTTTGTGGATGTTTTTGAATTTTTTTCTTACGTTTTAAATTTGACTTTGGTTTTTGAATCAATAGATTTTCGTGTTGGACTTCATTACAGGTTGCATACTTCATTACAAGTTGTAGACTTCAGTTGCAGACTTCACAACACGTTTTTATTACAAATGCAGACTTCACTTGCAGACTTCATTAATAATTACAGACTTCGTTTGTATTTTTGGTCATATTTTAAATGAGTTTTTATCAATTTTATTGTACCTATCACTAGCTCTCATCATTCCACCTGTCAGTCAGTTTTCAATCAACTTTTTCAGAATTATAAGAAACTATTAGTTGTATGTCAATCACCTTTCAATCAGCTCAAGTCAAATCATACTTATAAAATTACAAAATGACAACCATTAAAAACACAAATATTAGTATAAATTTTCATAAACACTTTTATACATAGTTAAGGACTTGGTGCATATTTAAGATACTTAATGCATACTTCCTAATAACAAGAAAGAACAAGAACTGAAATATATGTATAAACAATTCCATCAAAATACTAAGTTAACAGGATAGTGTTGGATGTTTTTGTAAAACAACATCGATAACATTGTGTCTTCAAATTAATTGAATTGATTGGTTACATGTTTCAGAAACTACACACTTATATCGGCAAACTTTGTTGTATAAATCTCATAGACTTCTTTGCAGACTTCTCGGCAGGCTTCTTTGCAGACTTCTCAGCAGACTTTGTACTTTGTCCTTATTCGTAACTTAATTTTCTGAGATACTCAACACTAAAACTGAATTTATTCATCTTTTACTTTACCTTAAAGAATGTAATCCTCATCATTCGAGTAAACTTTATTCTCATCTTCATCAACAAAGTAATCATCATCCTCAATTACAAACATTTTTCCTCCTCCTATATTATCCATAGAAAAATTCCAAGTCTCTGTAATAGTCCACTCTCCACAAACAACAACGATTTGGACCATTATCTGCGGTAAAAAATTAATGAATTTGATTAGATCATTGTACACATACTAAATTTTCTCACTAAAGTAGACTTCTCCGAGAAGTCTGCGACGTTTTATTCCGATCAAAGCAGACTTCTCGTAGTCTGCGACGTTTATTCCTATCAAAGCAGATTTCTCCGAGAAGTCTGCTTTGATCGGAATAAACGTCGCAAACTTCTCGGAGAAGTCTGCTTTAATAGGAATAAAAATTGCTTTGGCGAGAAAAACAATTTATTCCTATCAAAGCATACTTCTCCGAGAAGTATGCGACGTTTATTCTGATCAAAGCAAACTTCTAGGAGAAGTCTGCTTTGATAAGAATAAAATGTTTTTCTCGCCAAAGCAGACTTCTCGGAGAAGTCTGCTTTGATAGGAATAAAAATTGCTTTGGCGAGAAAAACATTTTTTGCTTATTCTTAGGGAAGGGTTGCTTTTGAATTGGTGGTTTCAAATGTAAAGAAAATAGATTTTCTTGACTTATCCCAAACATCAACTGTTGTTCAGGAATTTGTTCACTCAATCCAACTTCTCATGGTTGAAGCAATTCCATCATTACTGAATATTGAGCAAGTGAATGACTCCTCTTTCTCGTCCGATTCTGAAGACGATACCGAGGAACAAGTTGATAAAACGTGTGATAATTCATCGTCTTCAAGAGAAGAAGAAAATTGGACTTAGTCTCGGACATGCGAGGTTACTCGATGAGGAATGTGAGGGAATTTTCATAGATCCTTTCTTATGTTTATCTTCAAGTCATGCTACTGTTTCATTCATATTTTAACTTATGTTATTAGTATCGGTATATGGGTATAATTCATGATAAATAAATAATCATACGATACGGATCCATATTCCAGGGTTTCCCATACGTAGATGCTAATCTCTATGATCCTATCTCATTATATATTAGTTTCTAACAATGTACTCTTCTGAATCGCAAATATCTGTTAATTATATAATGCCATGATAATTCATATGCTACTGGTGTAAACATTCTATTAGTTCCTGAAACAAAAATTCTTAATCGCTGTAATTCTATATAACCGAGTCCATCTATTTCTTTGTTTTCATAAATTTATTACTGATATATATATATATATATTTACTTTCCCCATTCTTATGATGATATACAATCTCATCTTATCTTTCTTAATTTTGGATTTATTAGGTCATTTATTTGACCAAATGTTGATCTCATTGGTTATGTATGTTCAAAAAACAAATTAATAATTATTATTTTCTCGATTTTGGAATTTATTATTCAAAAAATATTTATTACATGCTAATAATAAATATACTGCTAAGTCGCATTATATCCGTAATTTGTTTAAGTACCAAATACGATTCACAGAAAAACATATATTTCTAACAGGGTAACCACAATCTTATCTGTTAATCATGTGATCGAAGGACATTATTCAAGGTATTTCAACATTATTTTATGGAAAATAACTCATTCTCTTCCAGATACCTTCTGATGCGGAATCATTCACCGGTTCTGTGTTTTCAACCATGAAATTGTTCTACCCACTTGATTGTCCTATTTCCAAATTGAAGTATTCTTCAAACACCTTCCCTTTCCCCTTATCGATTGTAGTAGCTGGAATTATTGCTTGTCCTTCTATGTTTGAACAATTAGCGATATCACTAACTTTTGCGATAATGTAAACATGTGTACAATTGAATAAAAAATAATTTATGTACCGGATAATCTCAACTGATGTACAAGTGCATATGTGGGAATTACCGACTGAATGCGAATTTGGTGTGATGTCCTATTGATTGTCATTTCTTCTATCTCCTATTTCCATCCCCTCAGATGTATTACTATCATATTCATCCAAACGAATGATTTCATCATTACCACATGTCGCTATATCATCCATGGTGCAAAACTCACTGGATGAGGTAGACGACGATTGTGTATCCGTTACAGGATGTATAATATCATTCGTAGAGACTTTTCCTCTTAACAAATTATGGACTTTGGTTATGAGAGTCATTTCCTCTGTTGTATATATTTCTTCCAAAACCTTTTAGCTTGCATATATTACACCATCTGCCAGCAAATCTAAATACAAAACAAGCTTTTGTAGAAATCATAAAATATTGGATATTAGTTATGTTAACGACTAACAGAAATATTACCACGATAATTTATTGTTTGCTCGTCCAAAGACTTTTGCAACCGAAGTAAAGCGGTTGGATTCCCCCTTGATTTCACACCACCGATGAAATTACCTCTTTTGAAAAACCTGTACTTCTCAACATGATACAGTCCCACCGTTACGCACAAAGCTATTTCCTCCGCCTAAAGTCTATCGGACATAAAAATGTTCACATCATCATCGGTTGATATGTTGGTTGGAGGATCCTGCACACCATTAGACACCAACAACCACTCTAGAGTTTTGTATGTTAAATCTAATGGTGTATGGTTGTCTACTTCATAACGGCTTCTGACCCTCATCACGAGCGATGAGTATGTTTCATTTCCTTGGAGCTTTAAACTATAGTTTATAACTCCTGTCTCATTCCTAAAAACCCAACATCCACCTTCACCTCTCTCCCACACACCGCGTACAAGATTCACAAGTCGCACCATCATTGAATCTCATTATAAAACCCAAAAAATTATTTTACAGATATATGACAATATTAACCGCTAACACAGAGCAATGAACACCCACAATATTGTTGTGCAAAGATCCAAACAAGATTGTCTTTCAATATGCATATGAAGCTTCAAAATAAAAATTAAAATTAAAATACATGGTGAAAAATACAGTCCACAACATCTTCCATCGGACATAAATGTCTCCATCTTAAATATCGATATTTCTGTGAACCAAAAATCATCTTAAACAAACTTTAAAACTTCATAAATGTTACATTCGAGATTTCGTTTTTATTTAAATCACCTACCGATTTGGAATGTAGTGTAGTGTTTGATATTCTCGTTGTTGTCCTAAAAAAGTTACACGCTCTCATTTCATATATCAATGGCGATTATTTTTTGTTGATAAAGTTTTATATACTCGATTAACATCATGTATAACATATACGTACAACTATAATATATATTTCCAAATCTATTTGAAATTGTCCATTAAATGTTTTTGTGTCAGCGATATCTTCTCATATTTCGCCTACAATGAACAATGCCCTACTTTGTCAGACTTACACTGTTACCGTCAGATTTTATCTTCGTGAGTTGGCGCTTTATCGAAAAGTGTTTCCGTATTTTTTCCATGTGCATGTTATATTAATTTTAGTTTTTTGAATCTTGTGATCATTTGGCTAACTTTTCAAAATTTTTGACCTATGTTACTTATTAACTAAAGACTAAATCACTTTTTCATTTAGAAAAATAAAAATGTATTTATTATAAAAGTGAATATTTTGTGCTGGGAAGGTCATCTCAGCTGTTGATAAAAAAACCCCATACATACATTCATGGTCTTATGAACTAAAAATAGAAAACCGACAAACTCAATCAGAAACCAAACCAGAATCTGGATTGAATATCTTACTGGTTATCCACATTTTCTCAGTTTTATAGACATCATTGTTTTCTCCGTCCGAAATCGAGCAAAAGTGCAGTGAGAGGAAGGCGTTGTGTATATTCAACTGGCGAACTTTTTGCGTTTCATCTCTGCGAAGCCTTCGCGTCTGTCTTTCTCCGCCGCTGTTGCAGGTTCAATCAGCGTGCTTGTATCGTATTTTCTTGAACCCATTTTCATGGAAACTATCTCTTTTGGGTATTAATGATATTATACAATTACGAGATGTCGTTTGTTGCGAATTCTGAAAAATTGGGTGTCGGTGGCTCTGCTTCTATGCTGTTGTCAATCTATAAAGCGAAGTTGATTGATATAGTTAATATTCTAATACAATTTTCAGAAATGTAATCATCAAATAAAAATGTAATCATCAAACAAAAAAACTTGAAACTTTTCCGTCTTGTTTGATTTAGCAATGGACCGTGATGCTTCATGTAGCTTGGTTTTATGTGGGAAGTCCTCTGTGGAGAATGATACAGCAACGCGTTTAAAGAACAGTAACGTGCTTAAACTCCCAGATAACATACAAGTTTCACTCTTCTTAGAACCCGAGGCGAAGATTTTAGTGAGAGATGATGATTCCTTTAATCTTTCACTGTTCATGAAATCGATTACAACTGATCAGTTTGGTCGGTTTCTCATTTGGTCTCCGCGGTTGTCTTCCACTCAAGATGTTGTTTCTCAGTAAGCGTTTTAGCATCCATCCGTTTCTGTTTCCTCTTTTTAAAGGTCCATGTTTGGTTTGTTGAAATCTGCTTTTTTAGTTTCTTTCAGTAACTTCTCTGAGCTTCCACTTGGTTCAGTTTGTGTTACAGATATCCAGTTTAAGGGTCGAGGTAAGGGTGTATGAACAAATGTTGGATTAGGTTAGATATTAAGCAAGTAGAATTGGAAAATGAAACCTGAAACCGTGTGCGCAATCGATGAAAATGCAGGGAGAACAAAGAATGTCTGGGATTCTCCAAAGGGTTGTCTTATGTATTCTTTTACTTTAGAAATGGAAGATGGACGAATTGTGCCTTTGATACAGTATGTGGTATCTCTTGCTATAACTGAGGCAGTGAAAGATGTTTGTGACAAAAAGGTATCTCTTTATTTTGTTTCTTGATGATCCCTTTGCTCTTGAGTTTTGCTCAGGTAATGTTCCTCAATTTCAGGGGTTTCCATACATTGATGTTAAAATAAAGTGGCCGAATGATCTCTACCTGAATGGCCTTAAGGTTGGAGGCATTTTGTGTACCTCTACATACAGATCAAGAAAGTTCCATGTTAGTGTTGGTAATAGACATTACTCTTTACAAGTTTGATGACTCTAGTCTAAGCATTACTGCTCGTAGTTTGTTGCATTGATTTGTTCTACTCTCAATTCAAACAAAGTGCCAAAACTGATCTTTTGCAGGTGTTGGATTGAATGTGGACAATGAGCAACCAACCACATGCTTAAATTCACTACTAAGAGACATGTATCCTGCATCAAACCTACTTAAAAGAGAAGAAATTCTTGGTGCCTTTTTTCATAAATTCGAGAAGTTCTTTGAACTTTTCATTGACCAAGGTAATGTAAATCTCTTGATCTTGGAGACTGCTTAATGATTTGGTCCGCTGCTTCTTTGTGAGCATCTTTACCACTTTTGAATCCTCCAAACATTATTTGTTGATTAAACTTAGATTGGATGTGAGTAAGAGAAATCATAATCTTATTTTCTGGTTTTGAGTCCTTATAATCATTTTATGTCATCGCACTGCACTTCACAGGTTTTAAATCTCTCGAGGAGCTTTACTACAGGACATGGCTTCACAGGTAACTGTTATATCTTCGATTGCATGTTCTGTGTGCTTCTCACCGAGGTTTCTGTTATCTGAACTTAAACCTGATTTTGATTTAATATTACAGTTTTGTTGAGTCAGAGTTAGGATTTTTCAACTAATACACTGCTAATATGTAGCTTTTATTGACTCGGATGTATCAAATTATCTTAAGTACATTCACATTGGCTGTATCAAATTTATTGCACACATGCAGCGAGCAAAGAGTGGTCGTTGAAGAAAAAATCGAAGACCAAGTTGTTCAAAATGTTGTGACTATCCAGGTAGGAGTCTTATGGATTGGTTATATACAAATCCAGTCATTGTAAAAGTGGTGCTTTGATCCTTTGTATCTTTCTTACATTCTAAGGGTTTGACTTCTTCGGGTTATTTGCTGGCTATTGGAGATGACAATCAAATGTATGAGCTTCACCCTGATGGCAATAGGTAATTTTATGAATGGATTAAATGGATGAACATTACATTACATATTAAAAAAATTAATATGGAGTATCTCTGTTCAACAACAGTTTTGACTTTTTCAAAGGTCTGGTCCGAAGAAAAATATGATCCAAAAGATTTCTTGCAGCTATTCTGGTGCAAGCAGATGTTGTTTTGGCACCATGGACACAATTTAGAAAATAAACAAACTACTTTGTTATGTATTGTGTGGATAATTTCCTTTATACAATTATATCCAAATTATCTCTTTATTCTGTATTCACATGTTGTAGATTTTACTTATTTCACTATAGCGTGAAATAAATATTGGACAAGGTAGTAATTTTCTGCAAAAGTTTTGGTTAGATCTGGTGAGAATTTGATAAGAAATTCGTATTTTATTGATCAATTGAATGAAATCACAACTTTGAATCTAAGACTATGATCTTGCAAATCCTTTCCATCAATTTTCAGTTACACATTCTCTTCATTCTTCCGTAATTTTATTATGCACTCTGAAGTTCTCTTTATATAGAGAATCTTAATCTTAGTCCAATATCAACCTATCAATATTGGACAACATAGTAATCTTCTGCAAAAGTTTTGGTTGGATCTGATGAAAATTTGATAAAAAATTCGTATTTTATTGATCAATTGAACGAAATCACAACTTTGAGTCCAACAATATGATCTTGCAAGCCCTATCGATCGATTCTCAGGTACACATCTTTTCATTCTTTTCTATTCTTATTACGCACTCTAGATTCTTTTTATATAGAGAGTCCTAGTCTTAGTGCAATATCAACCTATCAATATTGGAAAAGGTAGTAATCTTCTGCAAAATTTTTGGTTGGATCTGATGAGAATTTGATAAGAAATTCGTACTTTATTGATCAGTTGAATGAAATCACAACTTTTAATCCAAGAATATGATCTTGCAAGCCCTCTCGATCGATTCTTAGTTACACATCCTTTTCATTCCTCTCTAACTCTTATTACACACTCTGAAATTCTCTTTATATAGAGAGTCCTAGTCTTAGTGCAATATCAACCTATCAATATGCCAACTCAGGTTCCGCTAACACCATATCCTTTTTCTTCCTGTATTTGCTTCTTGAAATATACTCTCAACGGCATATCAATATCCCGTTGTGAAGATTGAACTTGTCCTCAAACAAAAGAAAGATATTGATGCTTCAGATCCGTTATATTCATCCACAAAGTCTCATGGTCACCTAATACTCTCTATTTAACCAACACTATGTCCTTCCACTACAAGAAAATAGACGATTTGCGACCAATAAGTGGTCACAAAATTGTCGCAAATCGCATATTTGCGACCATTTTACGACTATGCCATGTGGTCGCAAATTTTTGTAATCGCATATTGGTAACAAATTTGCGACTCTTTTACGACTATTTTACGACTACTGTAATAATTGTATATTTTACGAAACTTAGCGACCATAATGTCATCACAGAAATTGCGACTAATTTTCTATTCCCAAAAAGTTATAAATTTTGTGACCAATTTGATACAACGGGTTGGTTACAAAAATCATAGTCGCAAATTGATCAAAAAATTTTGCGACCAAATGTTAAAAATAATACATATATTTTAATTTAAAAAAGAAAAAAATATTTTTTAAATGCGATCGCAAATTGTTCACAAAAACTGTGAACAATTTGCGACCACGGTTTTAATATTTTAATAAAAATAATAATTATAATAATTATAATAATAAAGTATTTAAAAATAAAAAATTAAAAAATGAAAATAATAGATAATTTAATAAAATGTTTAAAATTTATAATTATTATTAATTTGGTAATTAATTAATGTTAATATTTATTATTTATTAATAATATTTATTTTTTATATTATTAAGTGTTATTAATTAATAATTATTTATAATATTTATTAATACTAATATATTAATTATCAATTATTTGTTAGTTAATATATTAATTTTTAATTAATTAATTATTTATATTAATTAATTATAAATCTATTTAATTAAAAATATAAATAAAGTTATTAAAAGAAAATTCAAAAAATATATTAATTATAAAATAAAATTTACAATTTAATTATTAATTATAATTACAATAAAATAAAACTAAAAAATTAATTTTTATTAGGAGGCAGGAATTGAAAATCTCTCAGAGAAAATGATGGTGACGCAATTGATGGTCCGAGAGGTGTCGTCATATTCGGCGGAGCATTGTCTTTCATAAACATTGCAAATCTAGGATCCGTCAGTTAGATGTAGCTCACAAGCATCTCCAAACTCATTATGCGGTTCTGTTGATCTTGGTCTCGTAATTCACATTGTCTTCGTTCAGCATCAAATTCATAAACTCGTTCTTCCGTACGAGCATTTGCAGCAACTTGTTTTTAATTTGACGCTGCACGACAAGTAGTTGTTCTTGAAGCGAGACAAAATTAGAAAAACTTGTCCCGAAACCTTCTCTGCGCGTGTCGGTGACATAGATCCGGTTAAGACTACCAAGACCGTAAAGACGTTCTCTTTCATCCGGAATAGAAGATTAAAAAATCATTAAAAATGAATTAGTAGAAATTAAAATAAAATAAAATAAATGTTAGAAAATTTAGTTAATACCTGAATGAATATTGCATTCATTTCATCCGCGATCAGCTTTTCTAGTTGGCGCGAACTATAGTCGGACGTTTCACAAGGATCCATCTCAACGATAGCCATTTTTATTCCAAATTGTTTTGCCTTCAAATCGACATACGTCTCATCTTCCCGTGTGTGTGTCTTTATAAAGACTTCTCCAATAAAGACCGGTTGTCCCAAGTCAGTTTCCTAATTTTTTTAAATATAGTAAATAAATAAACAATGAAATTAAAATTAATTTTTTTAAGATACTTACGATTTTTTGTGAATTTGAATATATAATTTCTGGCCCAACAAATGTTTGTGCAAACCGAAACCATTCCGAGAGTAGTTATGGTTGTTAGATGAATTTTTTATAGAAACAAAAAAGTAACTAGACACAAGAAATCAAGAAAAAAGTAAAGTCGAAATGTACCCCAAAATTTGACATTTTCCTTACCTTTCTCTGTCATTTATGCAAAAAAGAGTTACGTAAACAACGAATTATTGGGCCGAGCTGGGTTTGAACCAGCGTAGACATATTGCCAACAAATTTACAGTCCGTCCCCATTAATCGCTCGGGCATCAACCCAGGAAGAATCTATTTCTAAATTTATGGATAATCCATGATCAACTTCCTTTCGCAGTACTACTCCTCTCATTCGCTGTTTCAGTGTCTCAGTAGTCTATCATTATTTTGTTAAATTTATGGCTATTAAATTTATTAAATTTAAGTTTTTAAATAAATATTTATAGTAATTATAGTATATTTATTTTCTATTTATTACTTTATATTTATTGTTATTTGAATAATTAATTTTATTAATTATTATAATACTTACTAGGTGGTGTTTGGCGCCGGCACTGGAGACATCACAGTCAAATACTAGTCTCGCCTCGTGGTTTGTAACAAACTATCTAGCCTGATAGTTTGTTTCCCCGTTTCAGTTTCCGAGAGCGGAACCTCTTGTTCTCGTGTTCTTCTAATTCTTCAAACTGGTGTGAAGGTTCGGTTTCAAGAATGGGGGTGGGTGAAAGTGTATTGTGGGGGGGGGGGACGTTGCTTTAATAGCATCGTTTGATGGGTTTGATGAGGCATATGAGTTTTGACCGGAAGACAATGGAGTTTGTCATCTTCCATGACCTCTCATTGATCTACTGGAACTCGCCATATTTTTTATGTTTGAGAGGTTTTAATGGTTTTGAGAGGTTTTGAGAGTTTTTTAATGTTTGAAGTGTGAAATATGGAAAGGAGAAATCAGATATATATAGAAAAAATTTACCACCACAAGGTGGTCGTAAATTGGTCACAAATTAGCGTGGTCACAATTTGGTCGCAAATTTGGGATCAAATTGCACCAATTGTGACAATGGTTATTGATTTTTATTATGTTGTTACGGTGGTTCGAACACGAGAGTGATTGATAGTAAGGTATGTATGTAGCCATTGGCCTTCTAATATCATTTAGTATTTGTATACGAGAAAATTAATATATAGGTTACCTATTATTTTTTTGTATAACCTAATCATAAATTTAATGATCTTTTAAATATTAAAAATTATATGATACTAATTATAACATTATGAATCGTATAAACTTAAATATGTAGGTACACAACAACAACTAAATTTTTTAGCAAATTTTTAAGGGGGAACTGCTACATATGACTTAAAACTTGCGTCCAAATACAAAAGTAACCTATATGAAAAAAGTTTTGCAAAACTAACCCATAAGGGGGTGAAAGTGTATTGTGGGGGGAGGCGGGAAGCTGCTTTAATAGCAGCGTTTGATGGGTTTGATGAGGCATATGAGTTTTGACCGGAAGACGATGGAGTTTGTCGTCTTCCATGACCTCTCATTGATCTACTAAAATTCGTCATATTTTTTTTTATGTTTGAGAGGTTTTAATGGTTTTGAGAGGTTTTGAGAGGTTTTGAGAGTTTTTTAATGTTTGAAGTGTGAAATATGGAAAGGAGAAATCAGATATATATAGAAAAAATTTACCACCACAAGGTGGTCATAAATTGGTCATAAATTAGCGTGGTCACAATTTGGTCGCAAATTTGGGATCAAATTGCACCAATTGTGACAATGGTTATTGATTTTTATTATGTTGTTACGGTGGTTCGAACACGAGAGTGATTGGTAGTAAGGTATGTATGTAGCCATTGGCCTTCTAATATCATTTAGTATTTGTATACGAGAAAATTAATATATAGGTTACCTATTATTTTTTTGTATAACCTAATCATAAATTTAATGATCTTTTAAATATTAAAAATTATATGATACTAATTATAACATTATGAATCGTATAAACTTAAATATGTAGGTACACAACAACAACTAAATTTTTTAGCAAATTTTTAAGGGGGAACTGCTACATATGACTTAAAACTTGCGTCCAAATACAAAAGTAACCTATAAGAAACACTCATTTTGACTAAAAAATAATATAAAAATATCAATTATGTTTAATCCCAGCCAAGTCTGCGTGATTTTTTGGGATCAAAGCAGCTTCGGTAAGCAGAAACAAAACAAACTTATCAAGAAGTCTGTTTTATTAAAAAAACCGCAGACTTTAGCCAAATACAAAGCAGACTTCTCGGGAAACTGCTTTGTTTTTGTTTACCAAAACAGACTTCTTGAGAAATATGTTTTATTAATAAATTACTTAAATCAAATAAAAATTATTAAATATGTAATTTTTTTTAAAATTATTATTAACACAATTTATATACATATCAAAAGTGAATAAAAGTTATAATGAATTCAAAAATAAGGAGATTGGATTCGATCTAATGGTATCAAATGCTTGATAGGTTTTGTTGTTGTATTACGGGTTAATAGCTGATGCTTGATAGGTTTTGTTGTTGTATTGCGGGTTAATACCATATTCATCCATTTTTAACAAAATTTTCACATATTTAGTAAAGATTATTATTTAGGGTTTAGGGTTACGCAGACTTCTCAAGAAATTTACCGAAGATTTAACAAAGCAAAATTTTCAAAAAGTTTGCACAAACCAGAAATTATATTCAACTAAACTGGTTTCGTTCAATTTAGAGTTTAGGATTGTGCAGACTTCTCAAGAAGTCTACGCAAACCAAAATTTAACCAAATGGTATCGTATTGAGTTTCCAAAGCAAACTTCTCTAAAAGTTTGCAAAAATTAGGAATTTCACCAAACCGGAATTTCAATTTAACCTTACCGAAATTTAGGAAGCAGACTTCTCGGGAAGTTTACTTTGGAATGAAAATACAAAGCCGACTTTTCGATAAGTCTGCTTTGGAAATTAGCTGCGGTTAAATTAAAATTTCACCAAACCAAAATTTCAATTTAACCTTACCGACATGTACAAAACAAACTTCTCGGCAAGTATGTTTTATATTTTCGTTCTAAAGGAGAGTGTCCGAGAAATCTACTTTGTATTTCATATAAAAGTAGACTTCTCGGGAAGTCTGCACAAACCGGAAATTGAAAACATCATAACTTAAATTTAACATAACCAAATTCACAGTTTTTAACCTAACCAAATTTTACTCTCTATATAAAAAGAAAGTAACCCTAAAATTTTATCATAATTCATTAAAAAAAGAGTGGGAGCCTCCATCCTCTAAAAAAATAACTACAAGGTCAATTTTCTCTTACTCTCTTTATCATAACCATGTTCTTTTTCATCTTGTGATTTTGTAGATATGGAGAAAAAAATCATGAGATATGAAAAAGGTAAGTTTTTTGTTTATATGGTTTTGTCTTTGTGGTTTTAGAATATTTTTATTGTTTAGATCTTTTGTTATTTTTCTAATATTCTTTCTCATCTTCTATTGTTCTAGATCTTGAAACCGAAGTCAAGAGATTTAAAAACGTAAGTTTGTTGCTTTTATTAGTTTTTAAAATTTTCGTGGTTTTGGAGATTTTTTTTGTTTTTATTGTTTTCCTAATATATTTTCCTATATTCTTATCTTATTTCTCATCTTCTCTTATTGTAGATTTGGTAAAGAAAGTTAAGAGATTTACAAAAAGTAAGTTTGTTTTTAGTGGTTTTTTGTTTGATTCTTAATGGGTTTTAAAATTTTAGATGGTTTTTTAAAATTTTCAATAGATATTTGAGATTTATGGTGATTTTACAGTTTTTGTGGTTGTTTTTTGAGTTTTTTTCACAGTTTTTGAGTTTGACTTTAGTTTTTGAATCGATAGTTTTTCGTGTTGCAGACTTCATTACAAGTTGTAGATTTCAGTTGCAGATTTCATAACACGTTTTTAAAGTTTTAGATAGTGGTTTTAAGATTTTCAATAGTTTGTTTTAAAATTGTTAACTATTGTTTTGAGATTTATGATTGTTTTTTTTTTTGAGTTTTTAGCAGTTTTATATTATTTTTGAATTGATGATTTTGCGAGATCTAAATGAGCATACTTTATTACAAGCTGCAGACTTCCGATGCAGACTTCATTACAAGTTGCATACTTCACTTGCACACATTATTACTAATTGCTGACTTCATTTGTGTTTTTGTCATATTTAAATTAGTTTTTGTAAACTTTATTGTAGCTATAACTACCTCCCATAACTCCATCTTGTCAATAAACTCTTGCAGACTTACAATAAGCTTTTAGCTATATGTCAATCACCTTTCAATCAGTTTATGTCAAATAATGTAAAAATTCAGTCAGTTATTGCAGACTTTTTAAGAAGTTTTGCTTTGTCCGGAATAAATTTTGCAGATTTCTCGAGAAGTCTTTTTTGGTGACAAAAAGGTTAGTTTTCTATAATTGACCTCGAATTTTTTCCAAAGCACACTTCTCGAGAAGTCTGTTTTGGTGACAAAAAGGTTAGTTTTCAACAATTAACCATGAATTTTTTCCAAAATAGACTTTTAGAGAAGCTTGCTTTGGTCGTAATAAAACTCGTAGACTTCTCGAGAAGTCTGCTTTGATGACAAAAAGTTTAGTTTTTTTTTTGTAATTGACCATGTATTTCTTTTCCAAAGTAGACTTCTCGAGAAGTCTACGAGTGTAATTCCGTCCAAAGCAGACTTCCTTGGAAAAAATTCATGGTCAGTTGCAGAAAACTAACCTTTTTGTCACCAAAGCAGACTTCTCGAAAAGTATGCGAAATTTATTTTGGACAAAGCAAAACTTTTCGAGAAGTTTGCTTTGAAAAAATTCATGGTCAATAGCAGAAAACTAACTTTTTTGTCAGCAAAGCAAATTTCTCGTGAAGTCAGCAAAATTTATTGAGGACAAGGAGATTTCTCGAGAAGTCTGTTTTGGAAAAATTCATGGTCAATTGTAGAAAACTAATATTTTTGTCATCAAAACGGTTTTTTATCTTGACAAAGTAAACTTCTCAAGAAGCTGCTTTGAAAATGAAATACAAATCAAACTTCTCAAAAAGTCTGCGATCTACAACAAGAAAATCATAGCCAAAACATGAAAACTAACCGTGGATCTTAATTTTTAAGCTGAGCGACTTCAAGAATCACCGATATAGACTTCCAGAAACTTTTGTGTGTAATGAACAAGATGACACTTTCATAATATTTTTAAAAAATTTGTTCATAATGGTTTTTTTGTATTTTTAAAAAAATTAATAATTATAAGGTAATGGCAAAGTTGTAAATAAAATTATCGTTGAAAGATAAAAAAAGATAAAGGGTTAGTTTTGTAAAAATAATTTTAAAGGGGTTAAACTTGCATATGAACAAATTTTTTAGGTTACTTTTGCAAATCACCCAATTTGTAAACCATTTTACTAAAACACTTTACACATTTACTTAACTTTATACTATACATTATAAACCTAATATGTTTCATAATTTTTGTACAACATATTTATGGTTTATAATTGTATATTTGGAATTATAATGATTTGTGCATATATAATATTGAAATTAGTAGTTTGAATTATGTAAAATACTCGGAAAATATGTAAAAATACACTCGTGGTCACAAATTTGCAATCAATTTGTGACCACATAAAAAATTTCATACCATAGTCGCAAATTGGTGACTCTTTTGTGACCAATTTGCGATTATAACTTATTTTTATGATCAATTTACAACCACACTCCAAATGTAGTGGCAATTACTACCAAAATACATGCGATTTATGACCACAAAAATGGTCATAAAGTGGTCGCAAATTCATATTTTCGACCATTTTGTGACCACACTCTAGGGTCGTAAATCTTTTGTCGCAAATATTTGTGATCGCATATTAGTCGCAAATTTGCGATTATTTTATGACTACGGTAATAGTTAAATATTTTGCGATCAATTAGCAACCACAATATCATCACAAAAATTGCTACTAGTTTGCCACTTCAAAAGAATTACAGATTTAGCGACCAACTTGCTACTACGCCTTAGTCACAAAAACTATGGTCGTAGATTGGTCACAAAATATTGTGACTAATTTACGACTACATGTTAAAAATAATATGTATAATTATAATTTGAAAAAAAAATATACTTTTTTTGAAATGTGGTCGTAAATTGATCACAAAAAATGTGACCAATTTGTGACCATGGATGTTTTCGTAAACAATGTTGCAAATTGGTCACAAAAATGTGACCAATTGACGACCATGCTTTAAGTTTTTTTTAAAAGTAAATAATTTATATAATAAAATACTTAAAAGTAAAAATATCAAAATTTTTAAATAATTAATAATTTAATAAAATATTTAGAATTTCATAATTATTATTAATTTGTTAATTAGTGAATTAATTTTAAATTTTATTAATTATTAATAATATTTATTTGTAATGATTATTAATTGTTATTAGTAATTATTTCCAATATTTATTATTTATAAATATATTAATTATTATTTATTAATTATTTGTTAATAAATATATTAATTTTGGTTTTAATTATTTAATTATTTATAATATTATTAATTATTAATTTTATATAATGAAAATATAGATCAAATTATTAAAAGAAATATATATTAATTATAAAATAAAAATTACAATTTATTTAATAGTTGTAATCAAAATAAAATAATAATATCGTTTGTTTTTCGTCTTGTTTTTCAGTTTAAAAAAACCTTTTAAATGGATACATCAACCTATATTGCACAGGTCTATCCAATTCACATTCGTATGACAGATGTATAGGTAAGTGATCCATAACGTCAAAAAATGCAAGTAAAAATATCTTCTCCAAATTGCACAAATTATAAGTGTGTTTTCCTTCATAATTTAGACATGATTTTGTTGCAATGATTTGGAGCTAGATCGTAGAAAAAACCTCCAATCTGTGTATTACTCAAATTTGAATCAAGTACTTAATTAATACATGTAATTATTTTTATTATAATTATATATGTACAAAATCAATTGTTTAATTATATTTACCTTATAATGCGAGATGAACATTTCGTGGTAAAAGTTATGTAAATATAAAAAGCAGGAGACTCTTCATAAAAATATGGTAGACATGATTTTTCATGCCTGATAACTTGAGTCCATCCATATCTACACAATTTGCTAAATTTGCCACGTACCTGTCCGGAAATTTAACATTATTTTTTACACATTCCAATAAACGTTCTTTGGCCTTTTTGTCAATAAAAATATAGGGAATTGAGCATTACCCCGACCATCCACGTGCAACTATTTTTTAGAGCAAAACTTTGCAATGTCCAACCTTGACTTAACTGTATCTTTTGATTTATCCTTGACATTCATAATAGTTTTTATGTTGTTATCGAAAAAATTCTTCTCTATATGTATCACATCAAGATTATGTCGTATGTTAAGATCCGTCCAGTACAATAATTTCCAAAATATGTTTTTTTGTGCCAATTATGCCAACTTCCATACCTTTTCTGTTTTGATTCATGATCGTTTCCACAAAAGTCAGATGTTTTTAAAGGTTTGACATATTTTATTTGCTCGTATAAAACTTGTTCGCCTGTCAATGATTGTGGTGGATAGTCATTCAAAGTGGGCTTGCCCTTTAAAAAAGTTGTTTTATTTTTCTGTAACAGATGACCCTTAGGAAGAAACCTTCTGTGACAATCAAACAAACACGGTTTTCTACCATTTGGTAATTTAAATATCTTGGTATCCATCCATACAAATTGGTCAAGACAGTCCACCATGCGTTATTCCATCTTGACAACATTTCATACGCTGTAAAATCTAGTAGCACAAATTTTAAATTGAAATTTTGATTTAAAGACACATCGGATGCCTCAACTCCTGTAGACAACAATTCTTCCAGCTCATCAATCAAAGATCGGAAGAATATATCCATACTAGAGTGCAGATGATTTGGCTCTAAATTCAGAATTTTAAAAAACAAGTACTCTTTCTTCATACACATATCAGGTGACAAATTATATGAAGTGATAATCTTCGGCCATAATGAATGATTACTAGACATCCCAAATAGAATGAACCCATCCGTACATAAGCCAAGATGAACATTTTGAGATTCAGCAGCAAATATTGGATATAGATGTTGAAATTTTTTCCATACCGCAACATCAGTTGGATGACTTATTTCTCCGTCTTCTGCTTCATACTCTGTGTGCCACCTCATTGCCGCTGCAATTTTCTCACTTTGATATATTCTCTTTAATCTATCGCCTATAGGTAAATACCACATATGACTAAAATGTATTCTCGTTCTACCCTTGCTTGGCTTATACGAGGGGAGGGGGAAATCACAAAATTTACATTTTTTCTATTATTTATCTTTTTCCAAAAGATCATACAATTATGAACACACACGTCAATTGTATAAAGGGTTCGCATCAATTTTTCAGTTTCGTAATATGAACCCATTTCCTGATTCTTCTCGGGAAAATATTCAGTAAATAGTTCCACCCAAGAGTCTATGCATTTTTCAGCAAGATTAAAATCAGACTTAATATTCATGAACTGAACAACTAAAATAATTGTGAGTGCCCTTTATAACAACCATCATACAATGGATTTTCGGCAGATTATAACATGTTGTAAAAATTTTGTGCTTCTAAATTAGGTTGTTCTATATTATTAATTTTTTTTCGTGATGATTATAGTACTCATCAGTCGTAGTCTCACGAAATACATCCGTCACCATTTTAACATATCTATTACCGAATGTATCTACTATTTCTTCATTACGTCATGTATCTTCTTGATTTCTATGAACATTATCACAATGACTACTCGTGCCTAACTCAACATTCAGTTCTTTTCCATGTTTATACGAAACATAAAAATTTAGCATAAATCCTCGACTACACAGAGATTTCAAATTTTACATCTCAGAAAAAATTTATCATTTTGCAATTAATACTAGGACAAAAAATGTTACCACCACTACTTTGAGCTATTGGATGACTACTTGCAAAATTCATGAACTACTTCATACCTTGTGTAAATTCTGCAGATATATTTTTTGTTTGATTATCAATCATTTTGTATATCCAATCTCTTGAATTATTGTAATCCCCCCCCCACATCTTTGAAGTTTTTATTTATTTGTGATTCTACAAATGAGAGAACAAACATGGAGCATATATATATATATATAAGATTTTGTAACTATTTTGCAACTATTTTGTGACTATTTTGCGACCAAAGTAGTTTGCTACAAATGTGGTCACAAATTAGAGTGACAAAATAAGTATTTCTTGTAGTGAATGTGGTGGCAAAGTAGCCACAAATAATATCCCAAACTCTAAATTTAATAAATTTTAGAAATTATGAATTAGATGAGACTAATTATCACATTATAAATTGTATAAACTTAAATTAGTAAGTACACAACAACAATTAACACGTTTATCAAATTTATAAATTATTTTTTAAATATTTTACATATTTTCTTAATCTTATACTACACATTATAAACCTTATATGTTCATAATTTTTGTACAATATATTTGTGGTTTGTAATTGTATATTTGGACTTATAATAATTTGTATATATATAGTATTGAAATTAAAAGTTTGAAATGTGTAAAATATATGAAAAACATGTAAAAATACACATATGGTCACAAAGTTATCGTAAAAGAGCGACCAATTTGCGACCACATAAGAAACTTCATACACAGTTGCAAATTGGTGGTTCTTTTGTGACCAATATGCGACTACAACATATTTTGTGACCAATTTGGAACCACACTCCAAATATAGTGGCAATATGATGGTACAATAGTCACAAATAATATCATAAACTTTAAATCCTAAATTTAATGAATTTTTAGTAATTATGAATTATATGATACTAATTATAACATTATTTTGTATAAACTTAAATTAGTAAGTACACAACAACAATTAACACATTTAGCAAATTTGTAAATCATTTTTCAAAAATACTTTACAAATTTCTTTAACCTTATACTACACATTATATACCTTATATGTTTCTTAAATTTTTTGTAACATATTTATGGTTTCTAATTGTATATTTGGATTTATAATGATTTGTAGATATATAGCATTAAAATTAGAAGTTTGAAATGTGTAAAATATTTGAAAAACATGTAAAAATACACACGTGGTCGTAGAAGTTCGAGTTATTGTAGTTCTCCCACATGTTTGATGTTTTTTTGTTACTTGTGATTCTCAAAATGAGAGAAGAGTCATGGGATACATACATACATATATATATATATATATATATATATATATATAATATCACTATTTTGTGATTAGTTTGCTACCACAGTAGTATGATCGCTTATTTTTAAGTATACCCACCACGCACATGTTTTCCATGTTGTTGTTTAGTCACCAATTTACAACTGAAAGGCCACTCCAATAGTGGTCGCATATTGATCGCATATTTTGCGACTAAAAAGCGACCATTATAAGAGTCCAGTATAAACAGTCGTTATTTGGTCGCAAAAATATGACTGAATAGCGACTACATGGCTTGGTTGCAAACTGATCGCATATTCGTCGTAGTTTGATCACGAATTGCGATCAAGTTGAGACTACGGAGTTTAGTCCCAAAAAAGCAACCAATTTGCAACTACAAGCATGTAATCGCAATTGGTCGCAAAATAATCCCAAAAGAGTCACTAAATTTGCGGCCACATATGTGGTCGCAAATTGGAGTGACAAAATAACTGTTTTTTTGTAGTGTTACTTATCATAACAATTGTGTGAAATAGTTTCTGGTTCAACTATTAATTCATGATCAACTGCAATGGACGGTGGCAAAAAAGTCACTACCTGGTCGTGACCAATCACCGACTTCAACAGAGAGACATGAACCACATGATGGATTTTGGAATCTGGAGGCAATTTCAGACAATATGCCACTTTACAAATCCTTGGCACAAACTCAAATAAGCTATAATATTGAGCTGCTAATTTTTCACAAAATCTTTAACTCATTGGATGATGTCTGTATGGTCTAAGTTTCAATAAATCATTATACCTTCTTGAAATTCCAAGTCCCTTCGACATTTATCAACATTATTCTTCATTATAGTTTGAGCTCGAATCAAATGTTGTTTAACTTCTTCTAACATTGCATCCCTTTCCATATAGCTTCTAATTCAAAATCTGGAGTAGAACTCGTTTCATACTTCAATAAGATACGTGGATCGTGACCATAAACCATTTTGAAAGGAGTACAATGTATATGAGTGAGAAGAAGTATTATACTACAATTCAACCCAAGGAAGAAATTTGGCCCAAGCTTTAGGATGAGAGGAAACAAAGCAATGAAGATATATTTTCAAACATTGGTTCAACAACTGAGTTTGACCATCTGATTACAAATAAAAAGTTTGCTCAATCTCCGACTCGTTCCAAAAGTTTTGAAACATTCTTTCCAAAATTTACTCAAAAATGTCTGTTTCTATCCGAAATAATGGATTTGGGAAATCCATGAAGCCGGATCATTTCTTGAACATATGTATGAGCAACGTCAAAGGTAGTAAAAAGATGTTTGAGTCCAATAAAATGAACTTACTTGGAAAGTTGATCCACAACTACCAATATAACATTCACACTTTGGGACAATGGAAAATCTTCAATGAACTCTATCAAAATGTCTTTTCAAATTTGATTAGGAAGAGCAATAGGTTGCAACTGTCCTGTTAAGGGCAAAGTCGAATATTTATGTGTTTGACATACCAAATACTCTGAGACGTATTTTTGTATCCTATACCTCATTTTAATCTAAGAAAATGTGAGTTTGAACAGCATTGTTGAATGACACCAAGTAAATTGTCATGACATACTTTTAACAGTAGAAAAATATAAAAGGAGTTGCAAGGAATAACCAATCTTTTCTTATAAAACAATCTCCTTCCACATATTCACCAAAACTTACTTTTTCCAGCATTTCTTGGATTTCCTCATCCTCATCATTATCTTTATATAAATCTGGAACAGCAAATTTGCAACAATGTGGTAGAAGATTCAGTATCAGGGTGTATTATCCTTGATAATCCAGCCACTACTTTATTTTCACTGCGTACTTTGTATTCGATATCAAACTCATAGCCCATGATTCTTGTTAACCAACATTGATAATTCAGGGTGGCTTCTCTTTGGTCTAGTAAAGGCTTCACTGATTTGTTCTGGCGATAAATCATCTTCTCAAAAGGTAATGTTTCCATTTTTGAATTAACTTTAAAATCGTGAACAACTCTCATTCATATATTGGTTTCAGCCGTTCCTTAGACGTTAAACCATGACTAAAATATGTTATGGGGTATTTTCTCGCATTAATGTTGCACCAACACAAAACCCAAACGCCTCATATTTAATGACAAACCGTTGTGTAAACTCAGGCAATGTCAAAACATGCGCTGAAATTATTGCAACCTTAAGTTGGTCAAATACAGTTGTAGAACAAGATGTCCATTCAAACTGATCCTTTTTAAGAAGCGCTGTTAATGGTCGATCAATTGTCCGATAGTGCTGCACAAAGCGTGTATAATATCTAGCTAGGCTAAGAAAACCATGCAATTCTTTAACTGTCTTTAGAATTGGCCATTTATTGTCATTTGCTATTTTCTGAGAATCAGTTAAAAAATTTTTGTGTGAATCATATGTCCCAAATATTCAATCTGATGTTGTCATAAAGAGCACTTTTTTGATTAGCAAACAATTGTTGCCGAACAAACACCTCTAATACCATTTCCAAATGCTTGATATTATCAATCAAAAAAGAGTTGTGTATGAGTATGTCATTAAAGAAGAGAAGCACAAATTTTCGTAGAAACAGTATGAAAAGCTCAATTCATCAAATAATAAAAGGTGGTAGGGGGCTTTGTTAACCCAGTAGGTGTGACTAAGAACTCGAAATAGCTATCGTGAGTTCTAAATACTTTTTTTCAATATTTCATTCTTTTATTCTGATTTGGTGGTATCTAGAACGTAAGTCCAATTTTGAGAACTGCTTTGCACCATAAATTCATCTAAAAGCTGATCAATCATCGAATAAGATATTTATCAAGTATAATAGTTGTGTTGAGGCTCTGTATACAACACAAAATCGCCATGAATTTTCCTTTTTCTTAATCAACATAACTGAACTGGAATAAGGACCATGACTAGGCCTAAGCATATTGCGCAAACAGTTTGTCCATAGCTTCTTTATGTGCATGTGTTCCCTTCCTCTAAAAGGAGATAACTATTTTGGTTCTTTGACTCCTTTCTCATACATTTTCAAGACTCGCTGCATTTCCTTAAAAATTGTTGTTACTTAAAGGTCGTAACAATTGCGAACTGCATCTTGTAAAATTCAGTCCTTAATTTTGAATTACCAAATCCGTTGCAGGGACTTCACAGAAACTTTAGATGAATGCATAGTAGGATCATCCGCCGAAGTAATCGATTTTCTTTGATATGTGAAAGAAATTGCATGCTTTTCCCAATCCACTTCTCACTTTCCAAGTTCTTTTTTGAAAATTGAATCACTAGAATAATATTTGTATCCCCTAATTCCAACGCTATAAAATCTGAAGAAAAAACTAAATCCTTGTAAATCCAATTGACCATCTCAACAAGCACCTGAACATTCACAGACACACCTGTCCCCAACAAAACCTCAATATTTTGACTTGTTTTTGTTTTTAGATGAGCTCTTGGAACAAATAGAGCAGTTTAATTATGAGTTGCTCCACTATCCAACATTACCACGACTTGTGTTTTCTTGATCATACATTTCAACTTTGTTGTTGTAGGAGATAGTCCCAAAAAAGAAATCAAAGATAGTTCCATCAGTGTTGGTTCTAATTCAGTTTTGACCAAAAATTCCACATCATACCCACTGATGGCAGTAAAAACTTGTAGTAAGTTATTAGGACACTTGTGAAATCGAGAATATTTTCCATTATATTTAAAGCGCATACCCTTTTTCTTTTTTCATTTATCTTCATTTGTGGTCGTTGAACAATACCATAAGATCCACTTGTTTTAAGAAACTATCATGATTACTAACTAGAAAGTTATAATTCTTTTCATCATCGTAAACTACGGCCAAGTTTCAAGTTTTAGTCGTTTTATTTAACTTCATTTGTGGTTGTTGAACAATACAAGAAGATCCACCTTTTTAACAAACTCTCACGATTATTAACAAGAAAACTATAATTCTTTTCATCATTGTGCTTAAAACTACGGTCAGGTTCCAAATTTTAGGAACAATTCCAAGTTTTAGGAACATACGTGGTGAGCTTGCTATGAAAAGTTAGGGACAAGTCTCGTGTAACATTCATCACGCTTATTTAGCCGAGACAAAAAATTACAGATTATAAAATACATCTCTTTCTCTTAAAACATCGGTATAAACCCAAACCTTACTTGTGAAAACACGCTAATTTGCACACACTAAAAATAGGGAAAAAGAGGGTGAATAACAAGTTACTCAATGAGACGTTCACACCTATCCACATATCTTAAATTAGTAGTTACATCAAATAATAACGAAATTATATTTAATCTATATATAGACATGTATAGTAAACGATGAAAACAATCAACCAACAGTATCACACATCACACGCAAATTATGACACATACGAACTCTACACACCACCAGACATCGGTCTTACTGCTTTGCCCGGGAACCAGACTTCATTGCTTGCACCATCTCACTGTGGTTAGCGGCGCGTCAGCCATATTCATGATCTACAACTCATCAGAAAGAGGCACTTTTTTTGTATACCAACACACCATTAACGCAGACTCACCGCATACATCAAAACAATCTCTATGTACACCTCACCAGACAAAGGTATTTTTGCTGTAGACCAACACACAACTAACACAGCATCATCGCATATGTCACAAAAATCTCTATCTACAACTCACCATACACGAGCATGTTTGCTATAGACCAACATATCATTAACGCAACCTCATCACATACGTCAGGTAAATCTCTATCTATAGCTCACTAGACACAAAATTTTTTGTTGTAGACCAACATTCCACTAATACAACCTCACTTCATACATTAGGACGATCTCTATCTACAACTCATCAGATACAAACATTTTTGCTGTAGATCAACACACCACCAATGCAGCCTTACTACATACATTTGGATAACTTAACAATTCCTTTTAATGCAAAATTAATCAACAATAGTTAACATGTTACTAATAACATAACTAAATATTCAATCGCCAAAATAATTTTTAAAATTACAAGCAATTATTAACCACATGATTATCTAATTCTAAAACAACCATGATGAATTTTTTTATTAATATATAAATATGTACATAAATCCACATATAACCCCTCACCTTAGCCACTGGTTTATAAAGACGATCAATTCTTCCTTGACGGACAGATTCGTTGTCTCCATTTCGACAATATTCCTTTATATGTTATTCATCCTCAAATTGCTTTTTTCTCAACCGAGAGTTAGATGTATGTGTCATGAATATCCCTTCAATGATTCATGTACTTCTTTTGTCCAAGCGAAAGACACATCTTCACAGTCTGGTTGTAGAAGCATTGTCCACACATCAGATTTGGTAAACCAAATATATCTCCCTTAACGAGTAAAGAAAATGAAATGATACTTTACATAAAGTTATAGCTATCTTTCACGGATATACTCACCAAATTTTGGATCAATATGTTTGCTCATCCTTTTTCTTTTTGTACCAAGACTGGTTGGTGGCTTCTCCTTCTGCGTGATCAGTGGCTGCTCTAGTGGCTCTCTGGAAGAGTTTCAATACTAAAAACCCTATGCATTTCCTCAATATCGTTGCTTTCACTTATATAGAAGAGAATGAGAATCTTAGATTTATTTGCAAAAAGACCAACATATCTTTAATGAACAATTTGAGCTTTTTCAGCATTGAGTTTCAGTTTCTTCACTCTTGAGCCACGAAAAAAGCTCATAATATTCTATTATCTTTTTAAAACAACTCTTATTTATCGAGTGTGCTTTTCTTTACTCGAATAACCAAGAACGTGAGATGTTGCTTCCTTTTAAATTTAGGATTTTAATCAGATCCTGAGAGCAAAATGTTACATCTCATTCTTTTCCTTTTCCATGCACTTCAATGCTATGAAAAAATTCATAGAGAGAAGCAAACATGGAGTCTATTTTCTCCCATTTCGACTTTAACCTTGTCATCCAAAGCTTCAAATCGCACATGGTTTCCATTTCGACTTGGATTGTGATCATTGTTATAAGACTTTTGCTAGCAATTCCAACATCAGAGCCATCGATTGCTTGGGATCACTCTCACGCATGCGCATGTTTAAAAGATTGATTATGGTTCATCATCGTCAAGCTCCATTGATGTGATTGTTCGCTCAAGAATGCTCCTCACCAAACCACACCAATTTGATAAGAAACTGGTACTTTATTTATCAATTAAATGAAATCACAACCTGAGCCCAAGAGTATGATCTTGTAATCGTTTTTCAGTTACACACCACTATGAATCCTCTTCCTTCCTTTTGAACTGACTCTTATTACGCATTCGAGGTTCTCTTTATATACAAAGTCAGTGCAATATCATCCTATCAATATGCCTTGGAGAGTTTATTTTAGGAAGAAGAAAGGAGAGGGAGACGAGCAAGGAGAAGAAAGAGTTGCTGATTTGGAAAGATGAGCTGGAAAATTGATTGGTTATTAGTGAGAGTCTGTATTAGTCCCAATAGAGTCAACTGTACAAAATCTTCCATATATAAGGAAGAGACTCTAATTGTGTGAAAGGTACCTCGTATATTCTAGAACCGATTCTTAACAGATTTGTACAGCAAGAGTATTGTTCTTTCTTGGGTTTGCGATCAAGCTATAAGAGGTATATCTCTGAGCTGATTGAGAATGTATATATACGGTTTGATTGATGGAATAAAGTGATTTGTTCTTATCAAATTGGTGCGCGTGACGTTGGGTCGAGAAATCGCGAAATTCGTAGGGAAGAAGGTGATTCGGGATCTAACTTCGTCGGCAATGTCACCAGAGAGAGAAGAACAGTCGTCTAGACCTCAATCTCAAACAGCGATCAAAACAGTAGTGAAGCAATTGCAAAAAACGATTGCGATGTTACTCGAAATCGAGAAACAATCGACGATGAAGTTTTAAACGATTGAAGACACAATATATGCCTTTGATGATAAGATTGAATCCAGATTCGAGAAGCTTCTGTCTATCCAGGGAGACGATTCAAAAAGAGGTGGCAAAACACCGATAAATAACACCGAGAATCACCGGTGCAGGTACATTTTCCGAACTAGGAACCTGGCCATAGTAGTAGGTATCCAGATGGAGGAAATCTTAATAATCTGTTAGGTACTCGCGAAAGTCTTGTGAAGCAAGTTGAAATACCGATTTTTTGTAGAGTAGATGTGTATGGTTGGCTTTTGAAAGTAGAGAGATTCTTTCGATTGGGAGGGTATTTTGATGAAGAAAAACTGGAGTTAATCTCCATGAGCCTCTAAGGGGATGTTCTAAGTTGGTTTAATAGTGAGCTTCAACGGCAACCTTTTTTGGATTGGAGGGATTTCAAAGCTAGATTAGTGATATCAATTCACTAAAGAACGTATCAGAGATCCTAGTCAGTGTTTCTTTGCTGTTAAACAGAAGGATTCAGTTGATGAATACATTCAAAAATTTGAGAATTTATCATCACAGGTGCATGGCTTATCGAATCGGTATTTAGAAGGGATTTTCATGAATGGCCTCAAACTTGAGATGCGGGAAATGGTTAATATGTGTAAACCAGTGGATCTTCTAGATATGATTGCTTCAGGTAATCAAATGGAGTCTAATTCCTTGCACAAAGTGGTGTGTAGAGAGATGGAAAATATGAGAACGTTTACAATATCAGTTCCTCGGCAGAATGTTGATTCCTTGCAACAATCAATGTGGAAGTACAAGTCTTCGTTGTTTGAAAAGAGCCGAATGGAGAATTTGTTATCGAATAAACCAGTAGTTTGACCTTAATAAAAGCTTACCCTAGCTGAATTATCGGAAAAACATAAGAAGGATTGTGTTTCAAGTGCGATCAGAAATATTCCCGTGATCATGTTTGTCCAAAACAAACGTTACAACTTTTAACAGTGGTAGAAGGGATTGCGATGGAAGTGTTAGAACGGGAGGAGTATGATCATAGTATCGAAATGGAATTTGAGATGATGACATTATCACTGAATTCATCTTTAGGAGTCTCTTCACCGACGACTAATAAGATGTGGGGTTCGATTAAAAAACAACAAGTGATGGTAATGATGGACAGTGTAGCAACACATAATTTTATCACTCCTAAATTGATGAAGAGAGCTCATTTGAATCCGGAAAGAAGTGATAATATGGAAGTGATTTTGGGAACAGGAGTGGCAGTGAAAAGTGTGGGGTTTTCAGAAATGTACTGCTTGTAATTCAGTAACTGCAATTCTGTATTGACTTCATTGTGTTAGAGTTAGGTAATACATATGTTATTATGGGGGTACAATGGCTGAGAATCTTGGGAAGTGTGAAATGAATTAGGGAAATCATGAGCTTTCCTTCATGTTTTATGGAAAATCCGTGACGTTGTCAGGCGATTAGAATTTGCATTAACCCAAGCTATAATGTTAATCTCTGCAGCCGTATCAAGTGTGGCATAATAAGAGTATTTCATGCACTCTTAGCACAATGGAATTGCTTGAACAGAGAACAATTCCAGAACCATTATCTCAGTTGTTACACAATTATGCTGAGGTGTTTCAGGAACCAAAAGGACTACCTCCGATAAGAGGCAAGGAGCATACTATAAACTTAGTTAATGGCCTTGGTCGTATAAGTGTTCGACCATATCGGTATCCTCATGCACATATGAAAGCCATGGAGAAATTAGTTGGTGAGATGTTGTTGGTAGGAACTATTAGACAAAGTCATAGTCCATATTCTACCCCTGTTTTGTTGGTGAAGAAGAAAGACAATTTTTGGCACTTTTGTGTGGACTATAGAGCTTTAAATAGAACCACAATATCCGATAAATTTCTAATTCCAATGATAGATCAGCTTATTAATGAACTTTTTGTTGCAAAGTTGTTTTCTAAATTAGATTTGGGATCGGGGTATCACCAAATAAGGATGAAGGAATGTGATGTGGAAAAGACAACTTTTCGCATACATGAAGGTCATTACAAGTTTCTAGTGATGCTTTTTGGATTGACAAATGCTCCAGCTACCTTCCAGACATTGATGAATGAAATCTTTAGAAATTTTCTCAGAAAATTTGTACTAGTATTCTTTGATGACATATTAGGACGAACATCACTAATGAGGACGAACATGTTATTAAACACTTGTAGATGGTGTTGAAAGTGTTTCAACAATAATGCCTTTTCACGAACCTTAAGAAACTGATTTACGAAACTGATTTACGAATCTAAGAATCCAATCACCTATTTTAGTCATGAAACTGATTTACGAAAGGGAGTCAATGGTCATTGTTTTGTCGGTTTTGAAATGGAAGCATTATCTTTTGGGCCATCAATTTGTGGTCATAACAAATCAGAAAAGTTTAAAATTTCTGTTGGAACAACGTGAGGTTACAATGGAATATCAGAAATGGTTGGTAAATTTCTTGGCTATGATTTCGTCATTGAGTATAAACCGAGCAGTTTGAATTCGGCAGCTGATGGACTGTCGCAAATTATGAATTCAGCTGATAAAGCCGATTCCCATTTTCTATTAGGTATTGTGGTGCCTAGAACTCTTCAAATTCAGGACATATATGCAGAAGTGGATAATGATGCTGATGTCCAGGAAATTATTACCAAGTTGTTAACTGGATACATGGTGAATACTGGTTATCACATGGTTAATAATCGCCTGTTTTATGATCACAAACTGGTCATTCCAACGACTTCAAAGTTTATACCATTGTTGCTTCAAGAGTATCACAACAGTAAGATGGGGGAGGGGCATGCTGGTTTGCTTAAGACTTTGAAGAAGATTCAGGAAGTTTTTACTGGAAAAATATGCGCAAGACAGTGGAGGAGTTTGTTGCCTCGTGTGTGGTGTGTCGAACACACAAATATTCTACTTTTTCCTCTACAAGTTTGCTTCAACCTATGCCATTATATGTGATGATTTGGGAAAAAAATTCGATGGATTTTATTGAGGGTGTGCCAAAGTCGAACGGTTCAAATGTTATAATAGTGGTGGTTGATTGCATGGGTTTCCAAAAGCTATAATTCCATATCGGGATAAGGTGTTTTAACTGGATTTTGGAGAGAATGTTTCCGTTTAGCTAACACAAAACTAAAGTTTATAAGTACAACTTTTCATCCACAAACGGATGGACAAACGAAGGTATTCAATCGATGGTTGGAAACGTATCTTCTTTGTTTTGCCTCAACTCACCCTAAGACATGGTCACAATTTCTTTGTTGGGCTGAGTTATAGTATAACGCCAATTTTCATACTGCTTTACAATGTACACCATTTAAAATGGTATAAGGCTGCGATCCGCCTCAATTATTGAACTATGAAAAGGGTTCTACTACAAACTTTGAATCGGAGAAGATGTTGCTGGAGAGAGACAACATTATTGCACATATTAAGGAGCATCTATTCAAAGATCAACAGAATATGAAGAATGCATCTGATAAACATTGTAGAGAGTTACAATATTTAGTAGGAGAAATGGTTTATTTGACACTGCTACCGTATAGACAACAATCGGTTCAAAGGAGATTGTATCAAAAGTTAGGTGCTCGGTGTTTTGGACCATTTGAGGTGTTGGAGCGAATTGGCGCAATGGTGTATTGTCTTTGTCTTCAACAAGACTCGAAGATACATCCAGTTTTTCACGCTTCTCACCTGATGTAGGTTCGTGGACAAAATTATTATGTTACACCATTGACGACTGTGTTGTCTTCGAATGACGAGGTTGTTATTGAACCTGAGATGATTGTGGATACGAAATATGATGAGGAGGGTCATTTGATTGCATTGATCCATTGGAGACGAGAGGACTTGGCTACGTGTGCGAGATATTAAGTTGCAGTTTTCAAATTTTTCGTTTGAGGACAAGCTTTATCTCGATGGGGGGGGGGGGGTAATTGATAGGCCTTCAAGAATTTATTTTAGAAAGAATAAAGGAAAGGGAGACGAGAAAGGAGAAGAAAGAGTTGTTGAGTTAGAAGGATGAGCTGGAAAATTGATTGGTTATTAGTGAGAGTCTGTATTAGTCCCAATAGAGTCAACTGTACAGAGTCTTCCATATATAAGAAAGAGACTTTAATTGTGTAAAAGGTAGCTCGTATATTCTAGAATCGATTCTGAGTACATCAAGAGGATTGTTCTTGCTTGGGTGTGCCATCAAGTTATAAGAAGATTGTTTTTGCTTGGTTGTACAACAAGAGGATTGTTCATACGGTTTGATTGATGGAATAAAGTGATTTGTTCTATCAACCCATCTTTTTCTAAATCCCACGTCTCATTTTTATTCCTACCTTTAAGTTTTGAAATATATTCTCAACAACATATCAAAATTTCATTTCCCTAGGAATTTTCAATTAATACAATTTTAAAACAGTTGAATAAAAAAATTTGTAAAAAATTTAGATCGATTGCTTTAAAACAGAAAAATGATCTCGAGTTATCGGAAGATAACTCCTGGTATAAATATGTTTTATTTGTTTTGTAATAAATTCTAGGAAAAAAACAACAAAAGCTAAAAACTATTGTAAACTCTATGAATTATAATTTTTAGATTTCTAGAATTAATGCATATAAAATTATTTTATACATTATGTAACTAATGCAATTGGGTTTTTAAAACCCTAATTAAATTATGATTATTATATCAATAATTTTATCATCATAATAAAATTTTGTTTGTTGTTTAATTCTAAAACTCATTATTTCACGGACTTCAGCATGCGTATGCATATTGCCAAATTAGTTTTCCATCTGGCCTAGCTTTATACACAATCCATTTTCCATTAGGTCTAGATGAAATACTTCATCCGTAATTTGTTTTTTTTAGTTCATCCGAAAAAAACTTTGGTCCAATTTTGGTCTAATTTTGGTCTAATTTTGACCCTATTTTATCCTATTTTTGACTAATTTTGGCTCAATGTCATTTAATTTTGGCTTAATTTTAACCCAATTTTGACGTAATTTTGATCAAGTGTTAGCCCAATTTTGGCGGAATTTTGGACGGTTTCTCTTTTTTGACAGATTCAATGTCAACATGAAAACTTTAGACTTCATTTTCTCCAAACATTTTCTTTTTTCTTCTCTTTGCTCCTCCGAAAACTATTTTCTTTATTTTTTCTTTTTCTCCAACGGCAACAGCAGAATTTGCTCTGCTGGATATTCTCCCGATAAAAGTCAGAATATGATTCTTATGGGTGGTTTGACAAAACATGTGCCGATTACAAAATCTACCTTTTTAGTCGGAACACTTTCTCTTTGTGGTATTCCCCCCCCAGAATTTGCTCTGCTGGATATTCTCCCGATAAAAGTCAGAATATGATTCTTATGGGTGGTTTGACAAAACATGTGCCGATTACAAAATCTACCTTTTTAGTCGGAACACTTTCTCTTTGTGGTATTCCCCCCCTTGCATGTTTTTGGTCTAAAGATGAAATTCTTAATGATAGTTTGTTGTTTTCGCCAATTTTTGCAATAATAGCTTGTTCAACAGCGGGATTCACCGCATTTTATATGTTTCGGATTTAGTTACTTACTTTTGAAGGACATTTAAACACTTATTTTATAAATTATAGTTGAAAAAAAATAGCTCCTTCTATTCAATCTCTTTATGGGGTCAAGAAGAAGAAAAAAACCTAGAATCTGATGCTTCTTTATGGTCCGATCCTAAAAGCAAGAGGAGCACACTAGTAGAAGTTGCGTCTTAGCGCTGTAGCTCGAGGAACGCCTCCAACCGGACCCTTTCTTATTCGCACGAGCGGAGTCTCCCTTATAGATAGATCGGGAAGCTCTTGAAGGTGGACCGAACTTTCTTGTCCATGTCTAAAGGTCAAAAAGAAAGTGGAATTATTGTGTTCAGGCTGAACTCTGACTACTATCACATATGCGGGGCTGCTTCTAGCTTTCAGCTTGAATCCTGGCATGATAGGCTAAAAGCACTTATTCTGACGTATCATATGAGATACATAAACTAGATGACAATTCAACCCATCAACAAAACCTCATTACCGGAGTTGGCATCGAGAAGCTAGGGCCCAGTACACTACAAGAAAACAGCATATTTCCGATGGCCGTATCCGTCGGAAATACGTTGGTAAAACGGTTTCTCGACTACTTTCCGATGAAAATAGTCCGTCGGGACTATTTCGTCGGAAATGCGCTTCCGTCAGGAAGTTATCGAGACTTTCCGACGGATTGGTGATTAAGTGTGCCATCGGAAACTTCCGACGGATGTTCGATGACAACCTTCCGTCGGAAATAACCGATGGATCTGCGATTGTCCGGATCCATCGGTAATCGCCGACGAATTTTCGAGGGCATTTTCCGATGACTTGTGCCGTTGGAAATATTGTCCAATGATATTTCTCGATGGTTTATAACCGTCAGGATGTAGCAACACATTTCCGACGGCTTGTTCCGTCGGGAATTTCCGACGACAGTAGCCGTCGGAAACACCAAATAATTGAAAAAATAAATTTTTTTTTTAATATTTATATTTTTTAAATATTTAATTAAATAATTAAATATTTTAAATATATAAATATTAAAAAAATAATTTTTTATTTTTTATTTTAATTAATATTATTAAAAATAATCATACAATTAATAAAAATAATATTATAAATATAAATATTATTAAACATTTATTTTAAATTACAAATTACAAAGGAGGAGCAAGAGGAGAAGGAGGAGAAAAAAAGTCATCAGGCAATTTATTTTTTATCATTTCTACAAAGTTTTTGAGATTATTCATCTCTATTTTCATGGACGCCATTTCTTCTTTTAACTGTTCATTTTCCTCGTTTCTAACTGCAGATGTTGCGCCACTGGTATCTGCAACTCTCCCGAGTCCTGGATGACGATCCTTTGAAAATGGTACTTCATGTAAAAATAAAATATATTATTAAAAAATTTAATGAAAATTATTATAATATTAATTATATATTTTTAAAAAAAAACTTACATCAAGAACGAGACGGTTAATCTCAGAACGCGGCAATTCAGCGACCGAAGATGAAGAACTAACTTGAGATTGCTAGGTTAGAATATCACTTTTTTTCTTTTTTACTTTTTCGATGATCTCACTAACGAAACCATCTTGGATACGACCAGTCTTTTTGTTCGTGTGGACGGCCTCGAGAAGTTGCAAGTGATCCGGAGGCGCTCCAATTTCTTGTGCCTAAAAATAAAAAATTCTAAATTAATAATTTTAAAACTTTTAAATAATAATAAACAATTAATATAATAATTAATTTACCAATTGATCGGCTCGTCTGAGAAAACTAGTCGATCCGGCATTGTGAATATAAATGCCTTTACCTCCTCGGTCGCTCTTCCGGTTTCCCGAATTAGTTTTCGAGATGACCTCAGCGGTGGAAGATTCCCAATAACGAATAAAGTCGTTCCAAACCGACTCATTCAACCCTCTTGGTTTATCTTTTCCCTTTTTCTATTTTTGTTTCCATTCGTTCATGTGGCGGGAAAATTGTACTGCAGCCTCTTTTTCGAAAGCGTCTTCCACGAATTTTGTGTTCATGGGATTCCATGTAAATTCTTGCTGCGAAACTTTAATATATATTACTAAAAAATATTATTAAAAAATATTTAAAATAATTATATATTTAAAATTTAAATAACGTACCGCAAACGTCCTGAACCAAATCTGACGTTCTTTGTATGGAATATCTCGAAATTTGGTATATGATTTATTCAAAAGAGAATGAATCATCTTTAATATAGATTTGCTTATTCCATTGTTTGAAATATCAAACCTACAAATTTTTATTACAATAATATTAAAATAATTATTTTAAATATAATTATAGAATAGTATTAAAATAATTATTTTAAATATAATTATAGAAAATTTAATTTATCATGTCGAGTTTCCTTGACGTTTCGGATCGAGAAATGTGAGAAGTTCACGACCAGGCTGCTGAACCAATTCTTCAATTGTCATTGGTCGGAAAGAATTATTTGCAGATTCTGGAACTTGAGTTGGTATAAAACTCGGAATCGAGGACTCACCACGTCTTTGGTAATCTTGATACGACCTATAATTTTTTAATGTTTATAATATTTTTATAAAAAAGTAATTTTAATAATATTTTTATTAGAAAGTTAAAAAATATTGCAAATAATTATGATTTTCAATTTTTTAAGAATTTTATTATTATAATAATTGTCTTTTTGACTAAATTAATTATGAAGCACAAACATTATAAGTTGAGGTGGATCCATTCCAAGTATCACTTATTCCACAACTTATCTCAATTTTTGGATCAATACAAACAAACTAATAGACTATTTGTTACTTTTTGAGTATAGGGGAAAAGTATCAAAAGAAAATTTCGGAGCGTTTAGTTAAATGATTGATTTCAAACAAAATATTATTCGGTATTCTGATATTTTGGTGTAAATAAAAATTTTAAAATAGAAGAATACACTCTGAAATTAATAATAAATTGCAAACCTTTGAACATCACTTTAAAAAGGATCTAATATCCAATAACATTGGTGCATGATTTGTAAGATATTGTGCACATTGATTCATAATACCGTACATACAAACTTTGCCCTTTTATTGATTTAATTATACGGCTACACCTGCAACCTTTATTCAATTTTGTGATCATCGACAAGCAAAGTACCTTCTAATAACTACAAGAAAACTAACTCCTTACAACAAATTTTGTAACAAATTATTTCATCTTAATAGAAATCTAAAACTATTTTTTTAAGAAAAACTTACATGATTTGCGGCGATTTGCAGATATTTGCGGTGACGTACGGCGTGGTTATATCAATCTGAACACACGACAAAAAAAGTTTGAATATGTAGCGTGTAAGCATTTATGAACATATGGAAATGAAATATGGAAAGAAAAATATTAAATCTGAATTTGAATATGAATTTAGAAAAGATAATTTATATATAATTAAAGTATGGAAAAAAATCTTATTATCACAAATTTAATCTGAATCTGATGAATATTCCGAATTAGCTGAATTTTGGTCATCAAACTCGCCAATCTCTTCTTCTGAATCTTGAAACACGTTGTAATCTTCGTTTGTGGTGTCATCAACAACAAGGTTAACTTCAATAGAAGTGTCTATGGAACCTAAGTTACCAATTGTGCTTTGTTGCATAGGCTCTTGTTCGGTAATACCACATACCATTCCTCTAGGATGTATTGAGGTCACTGTAATCCAAGGATCTTTCTTGTTTCTCACACGAGGATATCGAATGTAACAAACCTGGTCCGCTTGTGATGCAAGTATAAAATGATCATATTTTCGATGTCGCTTACGAGAGTGGACAGATGTAACACCGAATTTGTCTTCACGTTGACCCATGACAGGGTCATACCAGTCACAATAGAACACAATACACCTCAAATCAATCATTCCTGGATAGTGAACTTCTAATATTTCACGAAGAATACCATTGTATACAATTTCTCCAGATTGAGATAATACACCATAATTACATGTTGTTTGTGAGTTTCCTTCGCGATGACTCTTAAAAGCATAACCACGAGTGCAGTACATTGGATAAGATTTTGCAGTAAATGTAGGACCACTCACCAACTCAACTAACCACGTGGAAAACGTTATGCCCCTAGAAGGACCTGTAGTAACCTACAAAATAATAGAATGTAGTAAATTATAAATATATATATATATAGATATATAGTAAACTATTATTGAAAATTATATAATTAATTGTGGTAACACTAACATAAAAATGCAACCATTTTGCAAATTCGCTTTTTTTAAGTTCGGCCAACTCATTCTCGCTGTAATCTGAATAATGAACACGTATTTGTTCCATGTATATCCTGTTAATTATGAAAAAATAAATTAACAATAAATTATAATAATAACTAAAAACAAAATTAAATTGAATGTACTTTTCATATTCCAAAACATCATCGCAATTTGTCAAAATATATAAATGCAAGTGATTGTGTTCCTCCTCTGATAGGCGTCGCATCTTTTCTTTTCCACTTAAATGTCCAATTTGTGCAAATATTTCTGGCACATACACTGGATAGCTTGGTTTTTCTCCTCCATCATCATGTCTCGTGAAGGCCGTCTATTTTTTGTTTGCACTTGCGATGGAAAATAGTAGCTAGCAAAGTTAGATGTTTCTTCATTAATGCTTTGTGCGACGATTGAACCTTCAACCCTGAAAAGATTTTTAACTTTTTTCTTTAGGTGGAACATATATCTCTCAAAAGGATACATCCATCTGTACTGAACAGGTCCTCCAAGGGCTGCTTCTCTAGGGAGGTGAATAGGAAGATGCTCCATAACATCAAAAAATGCTGGTGGAAATATTTTCTCCAGATTACAAATGAGAACCGGTATTTTTCCCTCCAAATTTCGGATATCGTCTACAGTAAGTGATCTTGTACATAAATCTCGGAAAAAAGCACCAATCCCTACATAAAAAATATATTTTAATATCATATAATATATGAAAATATTAATATATATATATATATATATATAATAATGTAAATTTAACGTCGTACCTGCAATTGCTCCGTGGACATTTTTAGGCAGTAGATCGCTAAAGGCAAATGGGAATAATCTTTGCATGACAACATGACAATCATGACTTTTCATCCCTGAAAATTTACCTTCAATAGTATCGACACAATTACGAAGATTAGATGCGTATCCATCTGGAAATTTGACACTATGCTTAATCCAGTCAAAGAATTCATCTTTTGCATGCGCATCCAACCGGAATGCGGGAGACAATGATTTTACATTTGACATTACATGTAGTTCCTTCCGGGAACAAATATCCGGCAAATCCAATCTAGCTTTCAAATTATCTTTTGTTTTTCCTTGCACATTTAGAACGGTATTCATTATGTTGTCGAAAAAATTCTTCTCAATGTGCATAACATCTAGATTATGGCGCAACAAATGGTCCTTCCAATATGGTAAATCCCAAAAAATACTCTTCTTATGCCAATTATGGTATTCGCCACAACCATCAACAGGGTAATGTCCGTTACCTCCACAAGAAGCCGTTCTCTCAGCACTAAAATCTCTAAGTTGAGTCAACATATAATTCCCGTCAAAAATAGGAGGTCGAGCATCAAATTTTTTTTCGTTTTTCCAAAACAATGTCGTGCTCCGGCGATATGGATGATCTTGTGGTAGAAATCGACGATGACAATCGAACCAACTAGTCTTTCGTCCGTGTTTCAGTTGGAACGCATCAGTATTATCTTGACAATATGGGCATGCTAATCTTCCATGCGTCGACCATCCTGATAACATACCATATGCTGGAAAATCACTTATCGTCCACATAAGTACAGCTCGCATCAAGAAGTTCTGTTGGTTGGAAACATCGAATGCTTCGACACCATTTTTCCATAATATTTTTAACTCATGAATTAGTGGCTGCAAGAAAATATCAAGCGATCGCTTAGGATGCTCTGGGCCAGGGACGAGAATTGTTAGAAAAAAAAACTCTCGTTTCATGCACAAAGAAGGAGGCAAATTATAAGGTGTAACGATAACTGGCCACAACGAGTATTGCCTCCCATGCTTCCCAAAAGGATTGAATCCATCTGTAGATAACCCGATGTATACGTTTCTAGGCTCATATGCAAAACTAGGATAAACCTCTTGAAAATGTTTCCATGCTTCTGCATCCGAGGGATGCACAATTTCTCCATTCGAATTATGTTCTGCATGCCATCTCATAGGTTTTTCCGTGTGTTCAGATTGATATAACCTCTTTAACCTCTCTGTTAATGGCAAATACTACATCAGTTTATGCGGAATAGGTACTCTACCGCTTGTCTCTTGAAATCGAGGTTTGTGACAAAATCGGCACTTCATGCGGTTTTCATCATTTCTCCAATAGATCATGCAATTGTCAATACATACATCGATCATCTGATATGGCAATCCAAGACCAGATACAAGTTTTTGAACCTCGTAATGTGAAGTAGGTGCAATATTATCTTCAGGTAATATATCTCTAACAAAATCAGCTATCGCATTCACACAATCTTCAGGCAAGTTGAAATCCATCTTTGTCGTCATCAACCTGCTTGCAGCAGATAAAGGCGATAATCCATCTCTACATCCTTTATACAAAGGCTGCTTGGATGCATCTAACATATCAAAAAATTTCCGGGCTTCCATATTAGGTTCCTCTATTCTGCTAATATCTTTGATGTACGATTCTCTTTGTTCACGAAATGCATCATTCACCATCTGAACAGTACCTCTGTTTATATCAACTTCTGATGCCGGTTCCTCTACCCTAACATTAGTATTATCTATCCTTTTTGAAGTACTACCATAATATTGCATCGTTGCATCAGTTTCTCCATGTGAATACCAAATTTTGTAACCCGGCATAAATCCATTCCTATACAAATGATTACGTACTTCTCTAACAGAGATTAATCTATGATTTCGACATTTAATACACGGACAATACATTTTACAGTATTTCGATGTCATGCTATTCTTTGATGCAAATGTCATGAACTCTTCAACACCTTGCGCAAATTCATCAGTCAATTCCCCCATGGTTGAATCATATCGAGGTTTATCCATCCACGATCGAAAATACTCAAAAGAACCCGAAGAACACATTTTTTAAAAAATTTTGGTTCTGTTAAAATTTTGAAAGATCATAGCTTATTTATAGTGAAAAATAGATATTATCACGATTTTTAACAGATTATTAAGAATTTTTAACAGATAATTACGAACTGTAAAAAGATTATTCTTTAGAATATTCTCTATTTCCGACGGAATTCCAACGGTTACCGACCACAACCGGATATTCACGTATTTCGAATAGATTTTATCTTTATAAACCGACGGATTTCCGACGGTTTTTGACCATCGACGGATAAACACAAAATTTTAACAGGGTACGTATATTTCCGACCGATTGCCGACTGTATCCGACAATGGTCGGATAGTTCCGATGGGTTTCCGATGACATCTGCCGACGGATTCCCGACGGTCTATAAACACACAGAATCTATCGGGAAATCGTCGGAATATTACCGACGTATCTGAAGTCGTCGGTAATATTTCGACGATTTCAAGAGGATATCCCGACGATTAGGATTTCGTCAGAAATACAACGGGTTACCGTCAGTTTTCACCATCGATTTACCGACGATCTCTACGGCGTCGGAAATTACCGACGGACCTCCGACGGTTTTAGTTCCCTTGGGTATTCGTCGCTTATCCATCGTAAAGTCGTCGGAAAAGGCCGACGGTTTTTTTTCCGTCGGAAATGTCGTCGGAAATGTTAATATTTTCTTGTAGTGTCTTGATACACAATCAACCACGTCATCAAATCCTTGTTGCCAACAATTCCTTGTAGTCTTGCCACCAGATGAACATACTTCTATTTGCATAGCAACCCAGAATCTACATCTTCGTTAAGAAAAAAAAGATTTCAGAGTTTCTCTTTTCTCGTTGATTAACCAAATAGAGTAATACACTACTCTCACAGAAACTGCTCTTCAAGCCTTTTCTCTAATTGTTGTTCATTTGATCTCAAAGTATCTCCTTCAACTCGTTTTATAGAATGAGCAAGGAAATCTTCTCAACAATCACAACATGGTTGGATCTCTTGAAATCTTTACTTTGTAACCTTCTCTTATGTTGTGATCCGTTCTCCAATTGATTTGAGTTCCACATCATCACATTATGCCATGTCATTATTTGCATTATGTTAGACCACGTCTTGATTCGTTTCAATAACTCTATATAAATTTTTGATATTTTTCCATATCGAAGATGAAACTTGAATAAATGGATTGAATTTGATAAAAACAAGTAGAATAGATACAAAATATTTTAGTTACATTAAGAATTAGAAAAGCTACGAAGATTTGAAGTTGTTTGTAAAAATATGAAAAGAGCAATTTTGTAATTTTTATGTGTAAAATGGGGTTATATCGAATGTTATTGGGTTTTTCATGCATTAGCCCAATTGAGTTAGATTCTAAGTTGGATATAGCTCGAAAATTTAGTAAGTTTCATAGTAGCTTTGTTGACCAATCAATTAGACTTTTTAATAATTAAAAATACAAAAAAATGTTGAAATTAAAGTGTAAAGAATCCTCAAAATTACAATTCAAAATAACTAACATTTACTAGGCAATCACTTAATTTTTGTTTTAAAACCTCTAAATTAGAGGATAAAAGAAATTCCATGTAATTGTTTGTTAAAAGAAAGTCATTATATGTGGAATCATACAAAAAAAAAAATTCGCCGTTTGTGGGGATCGAACCCACGACCACGGGATTAAAAGTCACGCGCTCTACCACTGAGCTAAGACGGCAATGTTAATTACATATAGTTTAATTAGTGAATTGACTTTTTGGTGAATTTAGTAAAATATGTTTTTATCAAATCATTCTTCCACGATTTTCTATGAGTAGCTGATAAATTTAATTCAATCATGAAGTCATTTTTAAATTTCGCCCTTTCCTCCAAACTTAGAACATTCATCCAAAAAAATTCAATGGTGTCATTAATTTTCTCATGACTAAATCTTTTGTAAAAGACTTCTTGTATGGACTTTTTAACTTGCCAGATTCAAGAAATTTGACTACACATAGAGCCGACAAGAATTGAGTTCCAAGAGATTCTTTCTTAAATTCTTGTTCCTCCATCCTCCACTCGTGTGAAATAAATATACCAATGATTGTGATGGTTACTCGGTTTCGCTCAAAGTAATTATCTTGCATTTCTTTTTTTTGTCACCTGGGTCATAACGGGTCGGCCCAATAATCCAATATCTTCATACAAAGATTTAACACTCTTATACGATAAAAGATGGAATTGAACTCTACACCTCTTGGATGGATGTAGAGCTGGTACAACCAGTAGACCACTTACTCCTCCCCTTATCTTACATTTCTTTAAACCTTGTGGAGTTGTAAATATGTGTTATTCAAGTTTATAATATAACCTTAATCTTCAAAGACATATGTATGAAACATTACGAAATTCATGTGTACATCAAGATTGGTTTCATGCCTTGTCTTTATCCCTGAACCGTTCTCCCATGAGAATGTATGAAACACATAAAATAGATTAAAAAATATAAAAAGATCTGAGATGAAAATTTTATTTTAATCTTAACTGCAACATTAATTCAGTCTCCAATAATGTCGCCAAAAACTTGATCTATGTAAGATTATACCAATAAACACAATGATCTAATTAAAGGTGCACAATTATTAAGGGATCAAATCCATTAAAAACTAAAAGGTTACATAAAACTTTTTTTAGAGAATAGGTAAGTTATAACAAAGTTAAAATGTGGTTCTTGTTGTCACAATAGATTTGTAGATAAATAAAACTGATACGAAATTAATAACATCAAGTGTTGAACATCAAAGAATTCTCTACCACTCATATATCAATTTATTCCGATGTTAGAAAGATAGTTAACATATTATTCCAAAATTAAATTAAATTGATATTATAATCAAAATAACCACGTTATCCTAACTGCATAAAACTTAAATTACTCAAATTTCATAGGCAAATAAGAAGCTAAACATACAAGAATTCATATATGGGGTAACAGCTGTCGGTGTTGTACCGATCGATCGATTAGATGTGCGATAGATAAATAAAATTCTGATTCTATACAGGAGATTTTGATTGATCAATAAGGATAGTAATCAATCGATCGGATTTTTAGTAGTGTAGGTAGGGTAGGTCAAATAACAAAAGATTTAAGAAAAACATTAAAAACTCAAAATTTAATATTTTTGGTGCAGTTTGATCGATTTTTCTTCAAACTTGGGTAACAACTCTCAGTTATTGAAGCGGTGGAAACTTTTTTCGCAACCTGGTGCATCAAGTAAGCTTTTCGTAGGTCTGCTTGGCTAAGCATCTTTCTAAAAATTTTGATTCAATTTTCCAATTCCTGTTGGAATGAGGACAAAGTTGAAAACAGAGTCGCATGATTCGCTAGCGACGCGATGCCTTTATCACTCGTGATCACTCATCGAGTTCTTCTAGTTTTTTGGGAAGTTGATTATGTCTTCGACAGCTCAAAATATGCTTTGAATTTGTGTTGCTCAAAACCGACGGCTTATCCTTTTCGTTTTCCTTATATGTTTCCATTCATACATGTTAAAATACAAAGTCGCATCGGCCTTGTGAAGTTCTCAACGACTGATTCCATCATTTCATAGAGCCAATTAAAAGACTGATGTGAATGTAACAAAATAAAACAAAAATTATAAGTAAATTATAAATTAAAATTTAAGCTTTATAAAAGTATTTCCGAAAACGAGAGAATCTAAAATTTTTGGATTTAGCTTGAGACGTTAACATAAGTTGAACATAGTGTGGAAGATCTTAACGATGACATTTCTAGTCCGACCCTTGTATTTAAATTTATACACATAAAATAAAAATATATGTATGATATAATAAAAAGTTTATAACAAATTAAACATAGTACGTTGTTATTACCATGTTGCTCTATGTAGCGGATAAAAATGAGGTATTGGGATATTGTTGAATAATAATAAAGAGATATAGATTTTATTATTATACTGATTTTATTAATCTTATAAATTTTACAGATAAAGAAGAGAGAAAGAAGGAAGAGAGAAAAGTTACTTCATCTGAATGAAGTAACATACGTATTTATAGAGAAAGAGTAAGTCGGCAAACGTAAGTTTACATAAATAATTAGACGACATTGTTGACTTTTTCAATACTCCCCCTTGATTATTTATTATTATTAAATTATTGCGTTCTGCCTCGTTAAAAACCTTATCATGTAAAAATCCAACGGGATAAAAATCATGATAAGGGAAAAAGAGTACAGATACGCAATCTCCCCCTCGAAAAGATAGATATGTTTCCTTTTATAAGTCTCACAGATGACGTATTCCAATATTCTGAACGTGTTTTCTGAACGTTGTCGTAGGAAGCGCCTTTGTAAACAAATCTGCTGCATTATCACTTGAACGAATGTACTCGACGTTAAGTTCTTGATTTTTCTCAAGTTCTTGGATATAGGAGAAAAATCTTGGAGGAATATGTTTTGTTCGGTCACTCTTGATGTAACCTTCTTTGATTTGGGTCACACATGCATCATTATCTTCGAATAATTTTGTTGGCTCCTTATTGTTGATTAATCCACTTGCTCCTTCTATATGTTGAGTCATAGATCTGAGCCATACACATTCTCTGCAAGCTTGGAGATAACGAAAAATATGTTTTATTCCACTCCAATGTCTTCGTGTAGGTGATGAACTATATCTCGCAAGTAAATTTATAGCAAATGCTATATCTGGTCGAGTGCAATTTGCGAGATACATAAGTCCACCGATAGCACTCATATAAGGTACTTCAAGACCTAATATGTCTTCATTATCTTCACAAGGTCGAAATGGATCCTTGTTTATATTAAGCGATCGATTAACCATTGGAGTACTCAAAGGATTCGCTTTATCCATATTAAATCATTTTAATATTCTTTTCGTATAATTTGATTGATGCACAAATATCCCATCTTGGAAATGTTCAATTTGGAGTCCTAGACAAAATTTTGTTTTTCCAAGATCTTTCATTTCAAACTCTTCTTTCATATGAGTTCTTGCATTATCAACTTCCTTTTGAGTTCCAATTATATTCAGGTCATCTACATAAACAGCAATGATCACAAAGCCTGATGAGAATTTATTTATAAATACGCAAGGACATATCGCATTGTTAATATATCCTTTTTTCAACAGATATTCACTTAAGCGATTATACCACATGCGTCTGGATTGTTTTAACCCATATAATGATCGTTGTAATTTGACTGAATATAGTTCTTTGGGTCCTTTAGAGATCTTTGATCCTTCTGGGATCTTGAATCCTTCTGGGATTCTCATGTATATATCACTATCAAGGGTTCCATACAGGTATGCAGTCACGACATCCATAAGGTGCATTTATAACCTTTTGGATGATGATAAACTCATTAAATATCTAAATGTAATTGCATCCATGACCGGAGAATATGTTTCTTCATAATCTATTCCCGGCCTTTGAGAAAATCCTTGTGCAACAAGACGTGCTTTATATCTAGTGACCTCGTTTTTCTCATTCCTTTTTCTTACAAAAACCCACTTGCACCCAACTGGCACTACATCTTCAGGTGTAATGACAATGGGTCCGAAAACATTTTTTTTTTGTAGAGAGAATAATTCATTTCTCATGGCTATTTGCCATTTTTCTCAATCAGATCTTTTTTGACATTCTGTGACAGACATTGGTTCTGCATCATCATTTTCATTTTCAATTTCTTTGGACACAGAAAAGGAGAATATTCCATTAATATCCTCTATTTCATTTCTAACCCATACTTTTCTATTTTGGGTATAGTTAATTGAAATTTCATATGTTTCTATATTGCGTTCGTCTTCTAGACGGAGTTCCACTTCACGGTTTTTAAAAACCTGTTTGTATATGTCTTCCGGAAATTCCGTTTGAGTTGGTTCCTCTATAACCTTTTCACAAGTATTTTCGAGACGCCTTTTGTAAGGTTCTTCCAGAACCTTTTGATTTTGTTCTCCCAAATACTTTTTCTTACGGGGATTTTTATCTTTTGAGCCCATCAGTCTCCCCCTTTTTAACTGAACTCTAGGTTCATTTATTTTATCGCCATCAATATGTTCTACAGGAACATTAATTCTTGATGGGACATTCACAGCGGGTATATATGATTTCGTCACTCGTTTTGTATCTGTGAATGCATCTGGCAACTGGTTTGCAATATTTTGCAAATGTATGATTTTATGAACTTCCATTTCACGTTTTTTTGTGGGGGGATCAAGATACAACAAAGATGGCGTACACCATTTAATATCTTCTTGCAGTTGTTTAATTCCTCCCCCTAACGTAGGAAATTCTTCTTAATCAAAATGACAATCGGCAAATCGTGCCGTAAACATGTCACCAGTTCGTGGTTCAAGATACCAAATAATACTTGATGATATAAATCCAATATATATTCCTAATCTTCTCTGTGGCCCCATCTTTGTTCTTTGTGGTGGGGCTATAGGAACATAAACCGCACACCCAAAAACTCGGAGATGAGATACATCAGGCTTCTGGCCAGATGTTAATTGTAATGGGGAATATTCATGATATGCACTTGGTCTTATTTGGACCAATGCTGTCGCATGCAATATAGCATGACCCCATACTGAAATTGGGAGATTTGTTCTCAATATTAACGGTCTCGCAATGAGTTGTAACCGTTTTATCAAAGACTCAGCCATACCATTTTGTGTATGAACATGCGGAACCGGATGTTCAACATCGATTCCGAGAGCCATACAATAATCATTAAAGGCTTGTGACGTGAATTTACCAGCGTTGTCAAGTCTTACTTTCTTTATAGTATAATCAAGGAATTGAGTTCTTAACCTGATTATTTGGGCAATGAATCTTGCGAAAGCCATATTTCGTGTGGTTAACAAACACACATGTGACCATCTACTAGATGCGTCAATTAAAACCATAAAATATCGAAATGGCCCACATGATGGGTGAATATGCCCACATATATCACCATGTATTCTTTCTAAGAATACTAGGGATTCATTACTAATTTTGGCTGGTGATGGCCGAGTAATAAGTTTTCCTTGAGAACATGCTTTACACGAAAACTCGCATGATTGAAAAATCTTCTGGTTTTTCAATGGGTGGCCATTAGAATTCTGCACAATTTTTCTCATCATAACTGATCCAGGATGTCCTAGTCTTTCATGCTAGACTTTGAATGTACTCGTAAAATTCTGGTTTACCGTAATATACGATTCAATTATATTTATTTTTGTGTAATATAATCCAGAGGACATCATTGGTAATTCTTCCAATATTTGTTTCTGCTCCCATGTAATGCAAAGATATTCAATGTTATTTTTGCTCATTGTCTCTATGTGATATCCATTTGTACGGATGTCTTTGAAACTTAATAAGTTTCTATGAGACTTGGGGGAATATAAAGCATCATTTATTTCAAATTTCGTTCCCATTGGCATTGAAAAACTAGCTCTTCCGGAGCCTATGATAATATTTGCATTACCCGATATTGTATTTACGCTTCCGGCAGAATCTTTCATTTTGAGGTAGGAGAAAAACTTTTTATCTTTAAGTATTGTATGCGTTGTAGCACTGTCTGCTAGGCATATATCTCCATTCTCACTCTCAAAATGATACATTTTCTGTATTAAAATATTGATAAAGATGTATTAATAAATGTTAAACACACATATTTCAAAATCAACTTATATTATAATAAAACTATTTTACATTAAGTAATTAAAGTTCAAACTTACATATATTTTTTAAAAAGACATTAAGTTTTGTTTTTGTTCGTAAGAAAACTAAATACAACTTTATATATATAACATTAAACTTAATTATCTTGTTCTTTGGTATTCTCGGAATCAACCAGAAAATCAGCAACATCGAGATATGCATTTCCATCGAAGGAAAGTCCGGGTTCATCCGAGATAAAGTTGGTTTCACTTTCTTTTCCTTTTTGTTTCTGTGATTCTTGATACACATTAGCCAAATGTTTTGGTGTACGACAGGTACGAGACCAATGACCTTTCATGCCACATCTGTAACAAACATTTTCATATTGTATATTTTGGCGTACAGCAGGTACGCGACCAACTTCATTTTCGTGGACTTTATTCTTTCTCCCGAATTTGAATTCATTAGGACGAAAAAATCTTCCTTTTCCACGTCCACGTCCACCTCCTCGTCCACGTCCACGACCACGACCATGGCCTCGACCACGTCCATGTCCTTGCCAATTATTGTAAGTGGATGATGCAACATTCACTTCTGGGAATGAAGCTGATCCAGTGGGACGAGATTGATGGTTCATCATCACAAGTTCATTATTTTGTTCAGCAACAAGGAGAACTTGCATTAACTCCGAATAACGAGTATATCCCTTTGCTCGATATTGTTGTTGCAGGATTACATTTCCAGGATGAAATGTTTGGAGAGTTTTTTCAATCATATCATAATCACTTACTTTTTCTCCACATAATATCATCTTAGAAGTGATTCCGAACAACGCGGAATTATATTCACTTACACTTTTATAATCCTGAAACCGGAGGTTTAACCACTCATGTTTGGCTTTTGGTAAGATCACATATTTCTGGTGATCAAACCTATCTTTGAGTGATTGCCAAAGATCTGCAGGATCTTCTTTTGTGATATATTCATCTTTTAAACCATCATGGATATGGTGGCATAAAAATATCATGGCTTTTGCTTTTTTCTCATCGGATGTTGTTTCCGACCTATCGATGGTGCCAAGAAGGTCTTTTGCCTTTAAATGCATTTTTGCAGCTACTGCCCATGTCATGTAATTTTTTCCAGATATATCAAGGGCAGCTATCTCGAGTTTTGCCAAATTTGACATTATAACTATACACATAATAAAACAATATGTTAAACATCAGTTTTATAAAAATTATTTTATAATTATTTTTTAATAAATAATCATGATAAAATTTTGGGTATAGATTTTAATTTATTATTGTTATTATTATTATTATATATATTTAATAAATATGTATAATTAGTTTTAAGAATTTAAACATAATGATGACATAAATTAATTTATGATAAAATTGTAAAAAATTAGTGAATATAATAACACAAAAATTTAAATAATTTCTAAATATAAATCAGGAGGCAACGCCTACCATATAATATTCAGAAGGCAGAGCCTACTATATAATATTCAGAATGCAGAGCCTACCATATAATATTCAGAAGGCAGAGCCTACCATATAATATTTAGAAGGCAGAGCCTACCATATAATATTTAGAAGGCAGAGCCTACCATATAATATTTAGAAGGCAGAGCCTACCATATAATATTTAGAAGGCAGAGCCTACCATATAATATTTAGAAGGGAGAGCCTACCATATAATATTTAGGAGGCAGTGCCTACCATATAATTTAGGAGGCAGAGCCTACCATATAATATACACATGTATTAATAAAACAGAATTTTACCTTATTTTAATATATCAGGTAGATGGTAGAAACACTCGTGCTGATAACGTGTTGAATAATAATAGAGAGATAGAGATTTTATTATTATACTGATTTTATTAATCTTATAAATTTTACAGATAAAGAAGAGAGAAAGAAGGAAGAAAGAAAAGTTACTTCATCTGAATGAAGTAACATACGTATTTATAGAGAAAGAGTAAGTCGGCAAACGTAAGTTTACATAAATAATCAGACGACATTGTTGACTTTTTCAATAGATATATTATTGTTTGGGTTGTTGAACTAATTATTCTATGGATATTTGAATTCGAGCCGCTGAATTTTGTGATTCGAGAATTAGAGAAGAACATGCCGTAGGAGACAATGAACCGCTCCCCAACACACGGCTGGCCCTAGATGAATGAGAATTTGTCCTACGACTTCCAAGTTATAAGTTTAAAATATTTAATTTCAAATAAATATAAAAATGTTTTTAATAGGAAAACAAATACATAAAAGTTTTAGCAAAAAAACCTTTTTAAACTACAAATTCTTGTTTTTTTAATTTATATTAACCATAACATTTTTATAAAAATGTATTTATACAAATGGTTAAAAAGCTAAAACAATTGTAAAACAGTTTTTGAAAATCTATAAAGTAGATTTTAAAATAAATTGAAAAACTTTATATTATACTAAAAAAAATTTATATTATGAAATCGAACAAAAAAAGAAAAGGCCAGCTTGTTCGATCACCATCACAACCATATAAGTTTCTCTTTCAGTATCAAACGGGCAAAGATGCATATATATGACCGTAGCCAAGAGATTTGGCCAACAATGAAGATCGACTACGGTTAAATATTTAACATCGCGAACGCAGGCAAGGAGGACCCTGTCCGAGGGCCACCTTTGGTCCGACCATGGTCAATTTCTATCCACCATGCTTCTCCATTTTTATTTCTCCATATCTTTTTATTTCTCCACTAGATTTACTTCAAACCTCTTTCTTTTGAATGTTTAATTCTTACTTTATCTTGTTACCAAATTTGAGCGTGAACCATAGGTAAAAATTCGATTGTTCATTATCATACTTCTAGTTCATACATCTAGTGGTCAAAAGTGTCCTAAAACCTAAAATGACTCTTGATAACACCTTTCATATTTTGATAGGTTTTTAAAGCATTTAGTTTTAGGTTATTTAGTCCCTTTAGAGTTTTTAACAATGTTTTGGATTATTTTGGTCAAAATGACCAAAAACAAAACATGTTACTTATTCGGTCATATTCTATACATCACAAGTTTTGCATTGTATTTTTGGAATAATTTTTTTTGAACAGTATTTGCATGTTCAATTTGGGTATATGGCCCAAATATTAATTGCAAAAATTTGTCGGAATGTGAATGACAAATGGGCCATTAGGATCATAATAAGCCATAAGTTTGTTGGAAAATTTAATGAAGAGGGACAAAAGTTCCACATTGGAAACTTGAGGAAAAATCTTCTAGTATATAAATGGGAGAGCTCATGTAGTACCTTAAAATAGTTAAGAGAGAAAAGAGCCCACGCCGCGCGCCGCCGCCGCCATCGCCAGACCGGGCTCGGGCTCGGGCTCGGGTTTTGGGTCTCGGGTCTTAGCAAAGGATTATGGTTTTGGCCTAAAACCGAGTCAAAACCCGAAACCATACCCACGATTTTCTCCTCTAACCACCAACAATTTTTTCATCGGTTCCGTTTCCCCTCCACGATTTAGGGTTGTGAAACCGCTCTCTTAAGTCTATAAAAATGAGCCTTAATCCTCATTAATCTACTTCAACAATTTTTCACATTAATTCAATAAATCTTAATTCAATAAATCCGGTATTTCAAATTAATTCGTGATTTTCATATCCGGTTTTCTGCGTTCTAACAATCTTAATTCAATAAATCCGCTTCTTGCTTATCGCTTGAATCGGATTGAGAATTTGCAATCAATTTTCAAACTATTTTCAAAAACGTTTCTAAGCGATTTTTCGATCAAAAAAATGTTTCAACCATTTTGTAACGTTTTCAAACGTTTTCACATTATTTCAATCGATCGGAATCGATTTCAAAAACGTTTTCAATCCGTTTTTGTGATCGATTTGAAACAGTTCTGCGAACGTTTTCTAAAGATTCAGCGGAAAGTTTTAAAAATCAAATGATCTAACCATTTTTGTCAAACGGTTTCCGCGAAGGCCTAACGGCGAGTTTCGCGAAACGTGAAAAACTATCATTTTAGAAATGCCTATTAGGGTTTCTACGAATATATGTTTTTAAAATATATATATATATTAATAGAAAGCGTGTTAGGGTTTATAAATGAGAAAAAATATTTCTGATTTAAAAAAGAGTCAAAATATTTTTTCAGAATTTCATGAAATATCAAAAAAATATAAAAAATATTTTATGATATCCGTAGAAATTTGAGCGAATTCACGGAATGCTTTTTAAATCAAATTTCTGCAGAACACAATTTTAATAATTTTTAAATCGATTATATTGATGTCGCATTTGTTTGTTATCCATATTGATTCTGTTTTTTTATATTTGAAGAGATTCATCCAAAAAAATGGCTAACGAAACTGCTTACGTGGCTACTGATACACATCCCAAGGTTCCAATGATGGGATTAACGCAGGTGAGGTGACGCCCCAGATTCGGAGTGGTCTACCACTTGGTTCATCAGCATCTGATGTCCCGTTTGTGCCTAGCGCTATAAGTGCAGGGCTTACGCCGGAAAAATTTGATAGATCCAAATTCAATACGTGGCAGCAAAAAATGCACTTTTTTTTTACCACTCTAAAATTGGAGAAGTATCTCAGCGAGGTTAAGTCTGTCTTACCTCCAGAGAATACTAATCCACGATCGCTTGCTAGTGTTGAGTCGTGGAACCATGGAGACCACTTGTGTCAAGGCTACATTCAAAGCCGTCTGGTGGACCAACTGTTCAATGTGTACAGTGAGGTCAAAACTTCCAGGGATCTCTGGGATGCCATGGGAAAGAAGTGTAAGTCTTTCAACGTAGGCTCTGGGAAATATGGAGTAAAAAAAATTCTTGACTTCAAAATGGTGGAATCAAGGTCCATCATGTAGCAAGTTCATGAATTACAAATGATATCCCAAGAGTTAACCGATGAGGGAATGAAGTTGTGTGACACATTCACAGTGAATTTCTTTATTGAGAAGCTACCTCCCGGTTGGGTCGATTTCAAAAATTATCTCGACCATAAGCAAAAGGCTTTGACATTGTCAAACTTAATTTCCAAGTTGCAAATTGAGTCTACACATCGCAGATCAGATTACCATCTCGATCATAATGCGAATGTAGCCGAATACGCAAGAAATGGCAAAGGCAAAGTTGTGACAAACAACAATGGACCTACTAAACATGCGTTTAACAAAGTCGCGCCTCAAGCCTCCACAAGCTTTAAGAAGCAAGGCAACCAGAAGAAATTGTCTAGGAGTTTTCATCATTGTGGTAAGAAAGGACACAAGTCCTCGGAGTGTCACAGTAAGGTGAAGCGAAAAGCTCAAGCCAATCTGAATGAAGCTGACCTATGTGCGGTGGTCACTGAGGCAAACATGGTTGAGGAAAACCCTAAGGAGTGGTTCTATGATACTGGAGCAACCACTCTCATCTGCATCGATCGGGATATGTTTAATTCTTATCAGAAGAACAAGTCCGAGGAGCAGTTTATAATGGGAAACACGGTGTTTTCCAAGATTGAAGGTCACAGCAAAGTGGTGATGAAGCTGACATCTGGACACGAGGTCACTCTCACTAATGTGAAGCACGTGACAGACATAAGGAAGAACCTGATATCCGTGACATTGATGAGCAAGCATGGGTTCACCATCAACTTTGAGTCCGACAAGTTGGTTCTTAGGAAGAAAGGGGTGTACTTGGGAAAGTGGTATGTTAAGAGAGGACTGATCAAAATGTGTGTAATGATAGTTCTCAAAAACAATGATGTTCCTACTTCTTCCAATGTTGCAATGAATAAGAAACCAGTTGCTTATTTGGTTGAGTCTTTTAATTTATGACATGAATGGTTAGGACATGTGAATTATAAATCGATGCAACGATTGATTAATTTGAATCTAATTCTAAAATGCAAAATAAGTAAAGACAAGTGTGAGATATGCGTTGAAGCAAAACTCACAAAAACTCCATCACCTCATGTTGAACGAACTACTGAGTCTCTAGCATTAATACACACTGATTTATGCGATTTGAAAAGCATACAAACTAGAGGTGGTAAAAAGTATTTTGTGACATTCATAGATGATTGTACAAAATATTGTTACATATATTTGTTACATAGTAAGGATGAAGTCCTACAAAAATTTACAGAGTACAAGCTCGAAGTTGAAAATCAACTTAAGAAAACTATTAAAATAGTTAGAAGTGATAGAGAAGGCGAATATGATGGACCGTTTAATGCATTTTGTCAAGAAAATAGCATTATGCATCAAACAACAGCTCCCTACTCACTAGAATCTAACGGAGTTGCCGAACGAAAAAATCGAACTCTTAAAGAAATGATGAATGCAATGTTGCAAGAATCTGGGTTACCCCAGAATATGTGGGAGGAAGCGTTGCTCACAACAAATTATATCCTCAACAAAATACCACAAAAAACAACCGGCAAAACACCGTATGAGTTGTGCAAAGGAATTTTACCTTCGTAAAAATACTTGAAAGTGTGGGGGTGCCTAGAAAAAGTAGAAGTACCTCCTCCTAAAAAGGTGACAATTGGACCTAAAAGTGTGGATTGCATATTCATAGGATACGCACACAATAGTAGTGCTTATCGGTTTTTGGTATATAAATCAGATACACCACATATCCATGTCAATACGATTATGGAATCAAGAAATACAACATTTTTTAAAAACGTTTTTCCGTGTAAGGATAAACATCCAAAATGAGCACGTGAAGAGAGTGATGCAATAACCTCCACAAATGAGGCAAGCACATCTAGTACTTCAGTAACTGAAGTAGAAAATGTTGAAGATGAACCTAGACGAAGCAAAAGAGCTCGTAAGGAAAAATCTTTTGGTGAGGATTTCTTGATGGTCTTTCTTTTAGAGAATGAACCGAGAACATTCACCGAAGCCATGTCTACACCTGATGCACCTTCATGGAAGGAAGGTGTGAATAGTGAGATCGACTTCATTATGTAAAACCATACATGGGAGATAAACGATTTACCACAAGGCTCTAAGGCATTACGGTGTAAATAGATTTTCAAAACAAAATTGAAAACTGATGGCTCAATAGAGAAGTACAAGGCTAGACTTGTGGTGTAAGAATTCCGACAAAAAGAAGGTTTGGATTTCTTTGACACCTATTCTCCAGTAACGAGAATAACTTCAATAAGAATGCCGATAAGCATCACAACATTAAGGAACTTGGAAATACATCAAATGGATGTGAAAACTGCTTTTCTAAATGGTGATTTAGAAGAAGAGATCTATATGAAACAACCTGAAGGGTTTGTTGTCCCTGGTCAAGAACACAAAGTGTGTAGACTTGTCAAGTCATTGTACGGACTCAAACAAGCTTCTAAACAATGACATGAAAAATTTGACAATGTAATGATGTCAAATGGTTTCAGCATAAATGAATGCGATAATTGTATCTACATCAAAAATATGCCAAATGGGTATATTTTGCTATGTTTATACGTGGATGATATGCTTATCATTGGTAGCAATAAGGACATGATCAATCAAACTAAGAGTCTGCTTAGTGGAAAGTTTGACATGAAAGATATGAGATTAGCGGATATCATTTTAGGAATCAAAATAACTAGACATTCTGAAGGAATCATCCTATCCCTAACCCATTATACTGAAAAGATTCTTGAGCGGTTTAAGAACTACTCAAATGAAAGTGCAAAAATTCATGTCGACCCTAAACTTCACTTGACCAAAAACTCGGGTGAAGCGGTGTCACAGCTAGAGTATGCGCGAGTGATTGGAAGCTTGATTTACTTAACAAAATGTACTAGACCCGATCTGGCACAGTCAGTAAATGTACTAAGTCGCTACACTAGTAATCCAGGACATAATCACTGGAAAGCTATAACTAGAGTATTAAACTACTGACGTTATATGAAAGATTATGGGTTGCACTATGGTAGAGAAACCCAGAGTTCTGGAAGGATATAGTGATGCGAACTGGACATCTGACTCCAAAAACTCGAAATCCACGAGTGGATATATCTTTACCCTTGGTGGTGCAGTAGTGTCCTGGAAATCTTCCAAACAAACTCTGTTAGCCAGATTGACCTTGGAATCTGAGTTCATAGCTTAAGAAAAAGCTGAAGAAGAAGCAGAATGGCTTCGTAATTTTTTGGAAGATATCTCAATGTGGGAAAAACCAGTGCCAGCAATACGTATACATTGTGATAGTCAATCGATTCTTGCTTGGGCACTGAACAATCTGTATAATGGTAAATCACGTCATATACGAAGACGATATAAAACCATCAGGCACTTGATCTCAAGTGGTGTAATCGCGGTAGATTACATCAAATCGGTTGATAACCTAGCGGATCCGTTTACTAAAGGTTTATCTCGAGATCAAGTCGTAGAATCATCATGAGGAATGAGTCTAAAGCCTATGACTAAAGATGAAGTTTGATGGAAACCCCACATATGTGACTGGAGATCCCAAGATGTAGGTTCAAAGGGACAACTAAAGCAAACGGAATCTGAAAAAACACTGTTAGACTTACGTCTATACCCAGTTCCTACCATGATAAACAATGTTTTTACCTGTATGTATGTAGGATAAGCATTGTTTTTAATGATTTGAGACCATAGCTTTAACATATAATTGGAGTATTACAGGGTGCTCCTTAAAACAAAACTAATAGCGAATCATCTTATGAGTGTGAAATGGGGCCGTTTCTAGGAGAATGAAAGCAATGCTATATTCTCCAAGTTCACTCATGATTAACCAGGCAAGTCCACAACCACAATGGACACAATAGAGAACATAGTTCTACGAGAAATGAAATTGTTTTATACGTGTTGTCTCGGTTTACATCAAAGCTCGGGTGGTTCAAGACATCATGTTCACTTCCTGGTCGATTAAACCTAACAGATATTAACAATAAGTGGTTCAAAGCTGAAATATGCCACCAACTCAGATACAGTGAATTTTTGTTTATACTCTCGAAAGTCCTTATGTCTAGTATATAGAATACGTCTAGATAGTAGAGTCCATCGAGTCTATCGAGTTTGCATTATATAGAGTCATTTCTATTCATGTGGGGGGCTGTTGGAACAATTTTTTTGAACAATATTTGCATGTTCAATTTGGGTATATGGCCCAAATATTGATTGCAAAAATTTGTTGGAATGTGAATGAGAAATGGGTAATTGGACTCATAATAAACCATAAGTTTGTTGGCAAATTTAATGAGGAGGGACAAAAGTCCCCCATTGGAAACTTGAGAAAAAATCCTCTAGTATATAAATGGGAGAGCTCATGTAGTAGCTTACAAGAGTTGGAGAGAAAAGAGACCAAGCCACGCGCGCACCGCCGCCACCGGGCCGGGCCGACCTTGGGTCTTGGGTCTTTGGTCTTCGGTCTCGGATCTGGGGTCTTGGGTCTTGGCAAAGGGCCGTAGGCCCAATAAGGTTCTTTTTGGGACAAATTTTGGTTATGGTTTTGGCCCAAAATCGAGTCAAAACCCTAAACCATACCCACAATGATTTTTTCATCGGTTTGGTTTCCTCCCGCGATTTAGGGTTGCAAAACCGCTCCCTTAATGCTATAAAAACGAGGCTTAATCCTGATTAACCTACTACAGCCCTTTTTCACATTTACCTAAATCGTTCCAGCGATCTCCCTCCTCTTCTCTCTTCTCACACTGTAAGTTTCTCGAGAGTATATCGTAGTTGTTGTTCGTAGATTCTATAAACGGGTGCTGCGATTATAGTCTCGTCGTGGTTGTATCCTCAGATTCATAATCTCATCAAACCGCCACACTACGGGAGATTTATTGAATTAAGGAAAGAGATCAAATCTCACCTCCACAAATTTTTTTTCTTAATTCGGTTTTTAATTGTTTTGATCCGTAAATCATTTTTTATCGTAATTTTCATATCGGTTTTTCGCGTTCTAACAAATATTGGCGACAAGACATAGAAAGATGTTAACATTAATATGAAATTGGTTTGATGGGAACCTCTCATGTCTCATGTGAGCCAAACCCATTTTCTTGGTTTAATAATCAGCTTCTTGCATTTCTTTTCAACTCGCCTCTTGTACTCCTCAATATTTTTCTCGATGTTGCTCGGACCTTCTAGTGCACCTTCTTTTGATGTATGATCGGTGCAACTCTATTTCAAAACTTGTAACAGTTTACCCTGATGTGCTCATGTTTTCCACAATACCAACAATCCCTCATGTTAATTTCTAACGGCAAATTTTTGACTACTTTTACCTATTTTTGTGACTGAATTCTCATATTCAGTTTTTGAGAAAGTTTTGCTTACAATGGTAGGTTTCATAAACATAGAGAAAGAGTCATATGCATATCCCTGATAACCAAGTACCCAATTTCTCCCATTCGTCTTGATGTGAGCAACTTATCAAGATTTTTTGTCCTTTTATTCAACATCTCGATATTATGTAACTGATCTTTCAGCACATAATCCACATATGTAATTTTTTCCTTTTTCTGATTTGAGATGCTTTTTCAGGTCATACACTTTGTTTGATCATTCTTCATTGAAATTTAATTATTAGAGCTTCATTTTCTTCTAATTTACAAGATCACTTTTCAACCAGAATTGTGTTCTAATATTCTAGAGACAGACCCCAATCATTTCAGGACTCATCACTCTGGTTTTCTTTAGCCAGAACAATAACTTCAACCTCAATCCCAATAATATCATGGAATGACACAAGATTCATCATTTCTTCTTTCTGATTTTCTTTATCATCAAAATCACTTTCATTCCAATCCATGAATGATTTTGGTTTTGTTGGACATCCGAAGACAATTAGTTTTCATGTGACCATAATCCTTGCATTTATATGATTGCGACAACCCCTTTTGTTGTTGTAAGATAGTATATCTTAAAGTGATCATATCTCTAACACTCTAGACATTGTTTTTCAACTTTCATTATATCCTTGTTAGAGTCTTGTTTCAGTTGAGAGGAAGTCCTTTTTTGTTGTCCTCTCTCCATCTTTCTGAAATACTTCCTAGCCATAAGTCCCACTATGTCTTATAGATTGTCAGGTTGCTTGCTCTAATTATCCATGAAAGCGAGTGCTACAGTTTTCTCCCAGGTTTTGATCCAATTCATCCAACTGTGAAACACAAATTTTTTGACAAATACTCACCTTGTGAGCTTATTTTTAGAGCTTTAAAATTACAATCCTCTCACATGACGCCTAAAGTGTTAAATCAAGACTTAATCTTTTTAGACTATTTATATCACACGAAATACTTAATTTCTAAACCTTAATATCTTCATAAAGTCCTTCAAAGAAAGGAAAACTTTGTATCCAATTTTATCCTTCCTTAAATATCTCCAGCAAACTCAATCAACCATGTAATCAGATGCATGAAGTCTTGTCACCAGATGAACATACTTCTATTTGAATAGCAACTAAAAATCTGTATCTTCGTCAAAAACAAAATAAAATCTCACTAATCTCTCTTTTTCTATGTGATTAGCCAAATAGAGTAATCACTACTTTCACAAAAAATGCTCTTCAAACCTTTTTCTAATCGTTATTCACTTGATTTCGAAACATCTTCTTCAACTCGTTTTTATAGAATGAGCAAGGAAATCTTCTCAACAACCACAAAAAGGTTGGATTCCTGCAAATCTTTACTTTGAATCTTTATCTTCTATTGTGATCGTTTTTCCAATTGATATGAATTCCACATCAGCACATTATGCTATGTCATTATTTGCATTATGTTAGAACTATGTCTTGAGTTGTTTCAATAGTTTTATATGAACTTTTAATAGTTTTGCGGATCCAAGATGAAACTATTTATTTCTTGGTCTCTTATAGAGTTAAGAAGTAAATATTCTTTTAAGAAGTAAATATGTGTTATTCAAGTTTATAATATAACTTTTGTTTTCAAAGACATGTGTGTGAAGTATTTCGAGATTCATAAGTATCGAGATTGGTCTCATGTCTTATCTTTGTCCCTGAAATATTCATCAAAATACAAAATAAACCCTTTTCCATCGACAAAATAGACAAAATATATATAAAAAAGTCTTAGGATAAACTCTTGTTATAATATTATATGCAATAAAAATTAAACATACAATAATTCATATCAAGATATATATTTATGAGTTAAAATCGTTTAATCTTGTAGTGTACAAACGAAAATCAATCTAAAATCAGTTACGAAATGTCTAGACAATCAACATGAAATAGATGAAGAACCCCTTTTATGTTTTTGAAAATAATTAATTTTTAGTCATGAACCCTTCTGAAAACTCTTAGGAGTAACAAGCAAACTACCGAAGCAGGACTTTTTTAAGTTGTGTAATGGTAATGTGTTGTTGAAATTTATGCATATTTATTATAAACTTATAGTAATGTAGGTAGGGTAGGTCAAATAACAAAAGATTTAAGAAGATTTTTTACAATTCAAAATTTTGATTTTTTGGTGCGGTGATTGATTGATTTTTCTTCAAATCTTGGATAAAAGCTTTCGGTCGTGTATAGGTCGATCGATTAGATGTGCGATAGATAAAAAAGATTTGATTCTAAATAGGAGGTTTTGATCGATCGATAAGGATAGTAATCAATCCATCGGCTATTTAGTAATAGTGTAAGTAGGTTAGGTCAAATAACAAAAGATTTAAGACAAAATTTTAAAAACTTGATATAAATTTTTTTTGGTGCGGTAATTGATCGATTTTTCTTTGAACTTGGATAACAACTGTCGATGATGTATGGATCAATTGATTAGGTGTGCATAGATAACCAATATTAGTTATAAACTATATTGACATTACTCTTCGTATGTGGAAAATCTTTCACAAAGGAAAAATAGTTAATTGTTTTGAAATTAGTTGACATTGCGATGTTGGATTTTACAAATGCAATAATGGATTTTTATTAGAATTGTTTAAAACGATCTATATAATTAGAAGTTTACAATTGTAGTGATGGATTTTTATTAGAACAGTTTGGAATAGGAAACTAAGATTTATTGTGTGTTTCAGTTTAACTATGTTGGCTGCAATGCATGATATGAAAAGTTATTCTCAAATAGTATTATTTGGTATTTAAAATCTGATTATATTAATAAAAAATATTGAATATTATTTTCAATATAATGATAGTTTTTATTATATTTGAATGATTGATGATTTGTATACAAAATACATTTCACTAATAAAATATTAGAAACGATAATTTTTTCTTATTTAAATAAAAAATATAAATGTTTTAAAATATTATATTTATAATATATTCTAATTAAACAAATCTATTTTTATATGAATTATTAGTGATCCAATTTTTCTTTTTAAATGATAAAAAATGATATATAATATAACAACTAAACATAAATAATATGTTATAATTGAATTACAAATATTATTTTTTGATACGACTGAATATTAATTATTGGAAATTCGTAGAAAGGATGATTTTTGAAAGATTTATTGACAATGACAACGACTCATCACATAATTGTATTAAATCTATTAGAATACCCATAGTACATTTTAACAGCACTTTGTCAAAAATACATCAACAATATACATCGACAGATTTTCAAATATGTCTTCAATATATTTCAACGAATAACCAAAAGAAAATGTTGTCAAAAAATTTCAACTGAATTATAACAACATTTTTTATATAAAATTTAAATTTGATTTTGTTTTATTATTTAATAATTTAAAGTATTATAATTCATACCAAAAACAAAGATATTACAAAATTTAAAAACAATAGTTTATACATAAAATAAAATATTTTCAAAACAAGATTTAAATACATAATTAAAATAAAAACTAATTAAATTATTGAAAGCGTAGAAACTTTTCCACAACTTGTTGCATTATAAACTGGTCCATCAAGTGAAGGTTTTAGCGAGTTTCATCGGTCTGCTTGGCTATTTCATAAAACTGAGCATCGTTTTGAAAATTTGATTCAATTTTTCAATTTTTGTACGAGGTCAAGTTCTCGTTGAAACAAGGAAAAAGACGAATATGGAATCACCTGACTTGGTGTGTGATGTGATGCTTTATTGTTAGCATAGAAGTGTGAAGGTGAACGTTGCACAAATGGTGCAACAACACACGAGTGTACAGGTGGACGTTGCACAAGTGGTACAATTTGATTGGAGCTCATGAAGTGTGACGTGGTGAGTCACAAGTGGATGAACAGTACAAAATATTGTATAAAACAAGAATCTCCACAATAAAGAAATACATATTTGATGAATATTGAAGATTCATTAAATAGTTGTATAACGAAAAACCCTAGGAATACGTTTTCTGAGGTTTAGAAAAGGGATAGCTCGTGGGTTAGAACAACTTGGCGAGTGAACAAAAAGTGTATGCAATAGCGTTGCACTAGTGAGTTCGGATAAATTAGGAATTGGTCAACGGCGAGTTTCATGTGAAATCGCATAAACCTGATTAAACGAGTTGTAAGGAACCCCTCATTTTAATTTCTGCAACTTTTTTACTACTTTTACCTACTCTTGTGACTGAATTCTCATATTCCGTTTGTGAGACATTTTTGCTTACAATGGTAGGTTTCACATACGTAGTTGAGGAGTGTGATGCATATCCCTGAACCAAGTCCCCAATTGCTCCCGTTCATATTGATGTGAGTAATTTATCAAGATTCTTGGTCCTTTTAGTAAACATCTTCATATTATGTAATTGATCTTTCAGCATAGAATCTACATATGTAACTTTTTTCTTTCTGATTTGAAATCCTTTTCTAACTCATACACTTCGTTTGATAATTCTCTGTTCACCTTTAATTTTAAGAGCTTCGTTTTCTTCTAATTGCGAAGATCACTTTCTCAACCAGATTTATATTCTAATATTCAAGAGAAAGACCTCAATCATATCTTGAGTCATCACTCGGGTTCTCTTCAGTCACGACAAGAGCTTCATCCTCAAATCTTTATCTTCAAAATTACTTTCACTCGAATCCATGAATGATTTTCCTTCTCTTTGGACATCCCAAGACAATAAACATTCATGTGACCATACCTTGAATTTATAGCACTGCAATAACCATTTTTCTTTGTTGTAAGATAGTATGTCTTAAAGTGACCATATCCCTAGCACTTCAGACATTGTTTTTCAACTTTCATTATTTCCTTATTAGAGTCTTTTTCAGCTGAGAGGAAGACTTTTTTTTTTGTCCTTTCTCCATCTTTCTAAAGTACTTCATGGCCATAACTCGCACTATGTCTTCTAGATTGGCACGTTGGTTGCTTTAATTATCAGTGAAAGCGAGTGCTATAACTCTCCTCCGGGTCTTGATCCTATTTACCCAACCATGAAACACCAAAAGAATCACAATATAATCACCTTCTCATCTTGTTTTTAGAGCTTCATCCAAGTTTTGATCCTATTCACCCAACCGTCAAACACAAAAGGAATTACAAATAATCACCTTCTCAGCTTGTAGAGCGTTAAGGTTACAATCCTCACATATGACGCCTAAAGTCTTAAGCCAACTTTAAACCTTTTAAACTATTTATATTACACGAACTATTTAATTCCTAAACATTATTATCTTCATAAAATCTCTCAAAGAAAAGAAAACTCTCTGTACAATTTTAGCCTTCCTTAAACATCTCCAGGGAATATCTTCTTGATACACAATCAACCACATCATCAACTCCTTGTTGCTAACAATTCCTTGTAGTCTTGTCACCAAATGAACATACTTCAATTTTCATAGCAACTCAGAATCTACATCTTCGTTAAGAAAAAAAGATCTCACAGTCTCTCTTTTCTCGTTAATTAACCAAATAGAGTAATACCCTACTCTCACATAAACTGCTCTTCAAACCTTTTTTCTAATCGTTGTTCATTTGATCTCGAAGTATCTCCTTCAACTCGTTTTATAGAATGAGCAAGGAAATCTTCTCAACAATCACAAAAAGGTTGGATCCCTCGAAATCTTTACTTTGAAACCTTCTCTTATGTTTTGATCCTTTCTCCAATTGATCTGAGTTCCACATCAACACATTATGCCATGTCATTATTTGCATTATCTTAGACCATGTCTTGATTCGTTTCAGTAACTCTATATGAATATTTGATATTTTTTCATATCGAAGATGAAACTTTAATAAATGGATTGAATTTGAAAAACAAGTAGAATAGATACAAAATATTTTTGTTACATTAAGAATTAGAAAAGTTACGAGGATTTGACTAATAATTAAAAACTCAAAAAATCTTGAAATTAAAGTGTAAAGAATTTCCGAAATTACAAATCAAAATGACTAAAATTTACTAGGCAATCACTTAATTATCGTTTTAAAACATCAAAATCGGAGGATAAAAGAAATTCCATATAGTATTTTAATTAAAGAAAGTCATTATATGTGGAATCATACAAAAAATAATATATTCGCCATCGGTGGGGATCGAACCCACAACCACGGGATTAAAAGTCACGCGCTCTACCACTGAGCTAAGACGGCAATGTTAATTACATGTAATTTTTAATTAGTGAGTTGACTTCCGGTGAATTTAGCAACATATTTTTTTATTAAATCATTCTTCCACGATTTTTTATGAATAGCTGATAAATTTAATTCAATCATGAAGTCATTTTCAAATTTCTCCCTTTCCTGCAAATTTAGAATATTCATCCAACATAATTCAATGTTGCATTAAATTGGTTTCAAAAAAGTATTTCTTTTTCGGCTTCTTATAGAGTTATATCTTATCTTATGAAATAATTTTTGTATTATCGTTTCTTCTAACACCATTTCTTTTAAAATTAGTATTAAGACTTTTATCATGATAGTTATTTTTCTCATAACTAATTATTTTATAAAAAACTTCTTGTATGGACTTTTTAAGAAATTTGAGTGCGTATAGAGTCGAAAAAAATTGAGTTCCAAGAGATTCTTTCTTGAATTCTTGTTCCTCCAGTCGTGTGAAATAAATATACCAATGCTTGTGATGTCTACTCGGTTTCGCTCAAAGTAATTATCTTGCATTTTTTAAATCTTGTGGAGTTGTAAATATGAGTTATTTAAGTTTATAATATAACTTAATCTTCAAAGACATATGTATGAAACATTACGAAATTCAAGTGTACATCAAGATTGGTTTCATGCATTGTCTTTATTCCTGAACCTTAATTTCTCCCATGGAGAATGCATGAAACACATAAAATGGACAAAAAATATAAAAGATCTTAGAAGAAACTTTTATTTTAATCTTATATGCAACATTAATCTAGTCTCTAATAACGTCGGCAAAAACTTGATCTATGTAAAATTATACCAATATACACAATGATCTAACTGCAGGTGTACAATTATTAAGTGATCGATTCCATTAAAAACTAAAAGGTTACAGAAAACGTTTTTTAGAGAATATGTAAGTTATAACAAAGTTAAAGTGTGGTTTTTGCTGTCACAATAGGTTTGTAAATAAATAAAAGTGATAAGAAATCAATAATATTAAGTGTTCAGCATCAAAGAATTCTCTACCATTCATACATCAATTTATTCCGATGTTAGAAAGATAAATGTCACATATTATTCCAAAATCAAATTAAGTTGGTATTATAGTCAAAATAACCACGTAATCATAACTGCCTAAAAACTTAAATTACTCAAATTTCTAAGGAAAATAAGAAGTAAAACACACAAGAATTCATATCAAGATATTTATCATATGTTTACTCAATTCTATAATCCAAGTGCAACAGGCTATGGCGCTAATCTAATCTAATGATAGTTAAGATCGTTTAATCTTATAGTGTGCAATTAAAAATCAATGTAAAATCAGTTACGCGTTGGCTAGAGAATCAAGATAAACAACTCCTTTTATATTTCTGAAAATGATTAATTTTTAGTCATGAACCATTTGGAAAACTCTTACCACTAACAAACAAACCCCTCAAGCATGACTTTTTCCAAGTTGTGTAATGGTGATGTGTTGTTGAAGTTTATGCATCATCTTATAAGTTTATAGTAATGTAGGTAGGATAAGTAAAATAATAAAAGATTTAAGAAGATTTTTTACTACACAAAATTTTGATTTTTTTTGGTGTAGTGATTGATTGATTTTCTTCAAATCTCGGGTAACAGCTGTCGGTTGATCGATCGATTAGATGTACCATAGATAAACAAAATTCTAATTCTATACAGAAGGTTTTGATTGATCAAATTTTGCGATTAAATTGCGACTGTAAAATGGGTCTACCACATGGAATTGTTATTCAGTCGTAAATATGCGACTAAATAGCGACTACACAACCTGGTCGCAAGTTAGTTGCATATTGGTCGTAATTTGGTTACACAATGCGACCAATATGCGACTACGAGTTTTAGTCCCAAAAGTGCGACCAATATGCGATTACATGCTTGTAGTCGTAAATTGGTCGCAAAAACATGGCATTTGAGTCGTAAAATTTGCGACCACAAATGTGGTCGTAAATTGGAGTGGAAAATTGACTGCTTTCTTGTAGTGTCAGTGATAATGTCTTAAAATCAGTTATAGTGGTAAGTTTGCATCAAAACCGCAAAGTGACTTATGAAGATGGATGTTACAAGTTTTATTTGAAGGTTTGAAGGAAACAACGCTTTTGTCTAATGAAATCATAGCTTCCAAAGGAAGTGTGATCGAATGCATGAACTAGGAGTTGATATCTATATAAAACACGAAGATGTTGATGAAGATGCAAATCAAGCTGAGAGAGGTATTAATGTAGCTGAAATTGAGACTTATCTTTCGATGAAGGAATGAGAATAGGGAATGAGTTTGAAGAAGAAGCTCATCTGAAGACAATTGTGAGTGTGTTTAAAGATGAGAAATAGAATGAAGAATATCGTAATACTACTTCTGTTTCAGATTACGAGGGCATTCATAATGTATGTCCTTATGATCGATGAACTAAGGGAAGTGGTGAGTTAATGATAAAGCAAAGTTTTGAGAATGCGAAATACTTTAGAGAAGCAATTTGCGAATATGTTTTAAAGGTGGTTGGAACATCCAATTCAATAGATAGAGAGAAGTAAAAGTTGGGGTTGTGTGAGGAGTACCAGTAAAATTAGGAGATACACTTTGTACATGGAGAATATATTGTTTGTATAAACTTTTGTTGGGCTTATATATGATCAAGACTTTTCAGAAAAAACATACATGCTTCAAAGATGATCAATGCAAGAGTTTGTCAGATTTTGTGATTGCTAAATCTTTTTAAATGATGTGAGAAATGATTCGTTGTGAAACCAAAGTTTTTTCAAGCATTTTTGGGAACGGTATAGTTTGAATGCATCAAGTGATCAATATAGAAAGGCAAAGCAAAAAGTATTAGAAATCATCCAAGCAAAATATGTTGAGCAATATTCACAAATCAAATACTATAACATTGAAATTCTAGAGTAATTAAATTCACGAAAGGTTTTTACAGGAATTATCTGTTTATAATGTAATTAGTTTATGTGTTTGAACAAGTATAATTTTGGTTTAACTATTGAGCTTAGAAGATCTGTTGGATATGGTGGTCTTTTGGGGTATGACAACTTTTACGTTTGTTTTTCTGGACTAGGTGATACATAACTAGCTTACTAGTGACCAATATCTGGGATAAACAATAATTTTTTGAAATCCATGATAGAGGGATAATTACTATCCACGGTTGGAAGGGATGCATAGAACCATATTTATCCGTTTTCTTGTGCGGTTGTTTAAGTGAAGAACAAAAAGATGTGGATGTGATTGATACAAAAGCTAAAGACATATTTGAACTTTGGAGATGGTGAAGGTTTCACACTAATGTGAGATAGACATAAAGTAAACTTGTTTTATCCAATATGCTTTTTTGTTCCATCTTCTCGTTTTCTTATTTTAAGGATTGTTAATGGTAATTGATGAAAAGTTACCTAAGGTGAATCATCAAATGTGTGCGAGACACATTTATGAAAATTTAAAGAAAATATTCACTAAAAAGTCTTAGATGAAGAGTGACTTAGGCAAATGGTGTGGACTCAATTATGTCTGACTATGAAGCAATTTTGGAGGAACAAAGAGTTTATGATATTACTATATACGAAGAACTCGTGAATAGGAACCTTGAAAATTGTAGTCGAGCATTCTTCAAAACAAAACCTAGTTGTGAAGATATTATGAACAATTTCTTTAAGTCATGTAATAGTACAATTGACAAAGTACCAGAAATGTCTGGTTGAGATGTTGGAGAAAATGACAAGCTATGATCCATATTGATGTAAGGAGGACGAAAGTAAATTTATACAAGTAGAAATAGGGTCCCAAAGTTGGTAAGATTCTTCTCTTTTGATTTATCTGTAATGTTTTTTCATCTTGAAAGACTCCAAAACTTCACACCATAAAAGTGGTTTGACGGATTGAATATATTGCCTCTTTCAAATCGAAGCCAAGTAGTGAGAAATCAAGTCATCTATTTCTCATGACTTGTTATCACAACATGAAATGCGTGATAGCATGGAATCCCTGGAAAACTTCATCTCATACAACTACATGTCTTCATCCCTATGTTAAATTATAAGATACACCGTTCACCTTTACCTCAACAATCTAGAAAATCCAACAATGAATAACAATCCTATGTTAATATTATGGAATATGTTTGTTTGTCTCTGAATATCACACTTCAAAGATTTCTACAAAAAAAGAATGAATAATATGTAAGTAATGTGTATCCATATAACTTTAGTAGTTCTGAATGTCTAAATGTTTTTTTCAGGAGTTTCATGTATGCCAAGGGGTGCTAATGTAAGACACCTTATGGAATTTTAAAAGTGACAAGGTTGGCTATGATGTAAGCTGGTGGTCACCTCTCTCGCTATGACATTTTGATATGTATGGTGATGTAATGAGTTGGCGGTCGTTCTCTCTCATGGGATCTACGTAAGGGCAATGATGGGAGAATGAAGTGGAACACAAAGTGGATGAAACTCTTTGATATAACACAAGAACCTTAACCAAATATGCAGCTTGGTACTTAAAAAGGAAAAACTCATCAGGTTTCTTGTACAAAGTAAATATTATCTTTATTAATATCAAAAGTGTAAATATTACAAGTCTACTGAGAAACTTTATGTAATGGTTCTTTAGCTATATCTATCGGTCGAAATGAAATAGAAAATGCGACAAAGTAAAAAAAAGAAAGAAATAACAACACAAGAAATGGAAAAATACATATTTTAGAAAAATGAAAACTATGTTGCGTGTAATAACTCTCCCTTTGATCCAAATATGTTTGCATTTGAAGTTAGTTTGGGGCCTTCTGAACCTGTCAAAATATAATATTTGGAAATGATCGTGTTAGCGCACCATAAGTTTATTCTGAGTGTGTTAGGTGTGTGGCATTTCTTAAATTTTCAGTTGAGACCATAGGATTTTCATCTTGAAGCTCTTCCTCATGTCTTGTTCTTTCTTCTTGATCTATGTCCTTGGGCATTGTTCCAGTCCGTTATTGCCTAATGTGATAGTATTAAAGCTTTGGGCAGTCTTGTCCTACATTTAGTGTTAAAACACTAGAAGTGAATGTAGACACAAAAGACTTACATTTCTCTAGGTGTTTATGCCCATTGTTGATGCCCATTTTGTCGAAGGCTAGTTTAGATCATCGTTTAGCCCGTAAAGAGTTGCTGCATGCCATCTATGCTGGTGGGACCTTTGGTGCTGAATGTGGTAGTGGTCCGGCAGGCCTTAGGCCATGCTGGTTTCTCTTGGTCCAAGTTTTTGAGGTAGTTCTCCATGGACAGATTAAACCTCTTCATTAGTTGTTAGTTCCTTGACTGTGTCACTAGGACCGCTCGTACCACATGCAATAGGATTGGGGAATGGTCATACTGAACTCCTCATCATTTCCTCCCTCTTCGGAAGGTTTTTGTCCTCAAAAAATTGGATCTCATGTGTTATAAAGAGACAGTTCAATTACATACATTAAAAGTATGTGAGTTGTTTACCTCTTCAAGAAGATTTTTGTCCTCAAATTTGGATATTCTGCGTTACAAGAAGATAGTTCAACTACATTAAAATTATTTGAGTCTTTTACCTCTTCAGGAAGATCAAGACTTTAGACGTTGTCATTGATCTTTGGAAGATTTGAACGGCCCATCCTCTCTTGGTGCTCACTTGGAGGCCTCTTCTTGGGGAATGTCTTAGGTCTCTTGTGCAACCAGACCTATTCTTCTGGTTCAAAGGTCCATTGCCTCTGGCTTTGTCTGACTTCTTTTTATACTCCCCGATGTTCTTTTCAATGTTCTATGTGGTCTTCATGTGAAACTTTGGGATAAGTTCTCCTCGGTTCAGGTCATATTGATTTACCTGCTCAACCTACTAGAAACAAAGGGTTACCGGCATTGAATATCTCAAATGATGATAGTTTAGTAGCAGAGTGAGTAGTACGATTGTATGCAAATTCTACAAACAGTCTACAGTCCAACCAAGTGTTCACATTGTTAATGATGGTGGCTGTTAATAAGGTTGCGACTTTCCTATTGACCACTTCAGTTTGCCCATCGGCTTGTGAATGGCAAGCTATTGAAAATAGTAGCTTGGTGTCAAGGTTCTTCCATAGTGTTCTCAAAAAGTGATTGAAGAACTTGGTGTCTCGGTTCGACATTATAAATCTTGGTATGTAGGGGTAACATTTCTTTGAAGAAGAAGGCAACTATTTGAGTAGCATTATGAGTTTTCTCACATGGTATGAAATGTTCTATCTTGTAGAACCGGTCTACTACCACAAAGATTGCATCCTTGTATCGGAACTTGGCAGTCTTAAAATAAAATTCATGGAAATATCTATCCAAGAGGTGTTATGTATATGAAATGTTAATTATAAATTATGAGGAAGTAACTTATACTTTTTGTGGCATATTGGAGAACCGGTCTACTACCACAAAGATTGCATCCTTGTGTCGGATCTTGGCAGTTTTAAAACAAAATTCATGGAAATATCTATCCAAGAGGTGTTAGGTATAGGAAATGTTAAATATAAATTATGACAAAGTAACTTATAATGTTTCGTGGCATATGATGTACTGAGCATCAAAACCTCTCTGCATCTTTCTTCAGAAGAGGCCAATAAAAATGATCCATCACCACAACCAGTTTCTTGTCAACAACGAAGTATCCCATTAGGCTTCCTACATGTGCTTCACTAAGCACTAGCTCTATCATTGATCCTTAGGGCAAGCACAACCGCTTGTCCTTAAACAAATACTTGTATTGAATGTAGAATGACCCATATGCTCCTTTGCATGTCTCCTTGATAAAACATGCCTCATTGATAAAACATGCCTCCTTGATAAAGCATTGGCCATTATATTTTTCTTGTCCTTTTTGTTCTTGACCACATAAGAGAATGTCTCAATAAACTCCAACTACCTAGCATGTCTGCTCTTGAGTGATGCTTGTACTCAAAGGTGCTTTAATATCTTGTGGTCCGCATGTAGAATTATTTGATAGGAAGTAGTGCTGCCACGAATCCAAGGTTTTCACCATGGCGTATAACTTATTGTTATATGTTGGATAGTTGAGTATGCCCCCATTCAATATTTCACTAAAATAGGCTATTAACATTTTCCTTTAATGCAAGATAGAACCAATCCGTAATCAAAAAGCATCACATTCCACTTCAAATATTTCATCAAAGTCCAAAAGTACTAGACTAGGGCTTGGGTCAGCCGATCTTTCAAAGGGTTGAAGGCCTTTTCTTTTGCCTCTCCCCATGTGAAGGTACATTCTTCTTGATCACGATAGCAAAGGGGTGCTGCCAAGTTGATAAAATCCCTTACAAACCTTATATATAAGCTAGCCAGCCCTTCGAAGCTTAGGACATGGCTTATTGAGGTAGGGGTTGGTCAATCCTAAATGGCTTTGATCTTTTCCTCATCTACTTGTAGTTCCTGTTTACAACTACAAAACCTAAAAAACAACCTTATTAGTACAAAGGATACACTTCTTAAGTTTGGCATAAAGGTAAAAAACAACCTTAGTAGTACAAAGGATGCACTTCTTAAGCTTGGCATAAAGGTCTTCCTTTCGAAGTGTATTTAAAACTTGCTTTAGGTGAGCAATGTGTTCAGCCAAACTCATGATGTGCATCAAATTATCATCAAAATAAACAACACAAAATTTACTTATCAGTTACCTTTAGAACCTGATTTATTAGTTTCATGAAAGTGTTGTGAAATGCTATAAAAAAAGATTTGACAACTAAAGAGAAATAACTCTCCACCATGCTATGGATGAATGGACAAACCTGATGTTCCAATATTTTGAAAAAGTTAAAGCATATAATTTTGCTATGATGAGGATAATAATGTAATTGAAATATTGTGGCAGCATGTTGCGGAAGCCGAATTTCTTGACAAGGCTTACCTCACCTTTTGATAAATCATTATTATGTCATGCAAATATATGAACTGTGGGTACGAAAAGTTTTTCAATTTAATTGCGTTGCTTACGATAAGAGACTATAATAATGAATTTCTCATAAAGAATCACAATATTAGGTCTATTGTAATTGAAGCACACCCTAAAGTGAATGCATTGCATGTGAAAAATCTAAAGCGAGAATGCGAAACAAATCGGGTCGTCGATTGAATCATGGATTTGAATGATCCTACAATCCACAAGGAATGATACCATTCAACTGATATCGATCTGAGGAAATTTCCAAAAAGAAATAACTCCTAGGAAATACCACCTAGAAACGTAAAGGTAACTATTTCATATAGGGTTCGAGAGGACATTGCTGGCGAGTATACTTCTGATCTTTATAAATGTTACAGATAGTCACTCAAAAGCAAATAGAAAGAAGTGAACCTCACGGAACACATTGAGGATGCAAGGCACTTCTTTGCTTTCAATTTTGCTAATGATTTGGATAAGATCACTTCTATGAATAACTAATATGCTCCTAGTGAATAGTTTCTTTTTTTTAGTTCGTAATGTTGTTTTCTCTATGAATAAATTTTACTCTCTTTTATTAATATTTAGCATATTATCAATATTCTCCATTATAAATACCAATTAAAAAACATATCTAATCTTAAGAATCTTTGGTTCTTTGGTGTTGGTTGTTGTTGCTTCTTCTTTAAGTAACACAAAAGAAACGAGAACAAGTTGTTCTCGATTTATGTTATTTCACGAACCAAAAAAAGAAAGAACATGTTATTGTTGTTTAAGATAAACACAAGTACGCTTATATACTTTTACAACACTTAAATAAACATTATGACTTTTCATAATTGAGACACAACTCTATATTCTAGAGTCACGATTCTTCACATAGAGTTACGATTCTTCACAAACACCTTTTGAAACACATACATAACGAATGACTAAATGATATTTAGACTAAACTTAATTATATACCAACATTCTCTTTTAATTGAGTTTCGGTCTTACTCCAAGCTTTCTCCCTAGTTCTTCAAACCTTGAGACACCAAGTGTTTTCGTAAGCAAGTCTGCAAGTTGAACTTCTCCTGCACAATACTTGAGTTGAATAAGCTTTATGTTCTGCCTCTTGAACGAAATGATATTTGATCTCAATGTGCTTTGTTCTTTGATGTTGCATTGGATTCCTTCCAATTGCAATTGGAGATTTGTTATCACACAAAATAGGAACACCATCTTGAGAATCAAAGCCGATTTCTCCCATAAGTCTTTGTAACCAAATAGCTTGATATGTTGTTGCACATACTGCAATGTATTTTGCTTCTGCGGTTCATTGAGCTAGTGTTTTTTGCTTACTTGACTGCCAACAGAACACCCCAGATCCAAGAGTAAACACGTAACCAGATGTACTTTTTATATCACATTTTGTGGTATATGTAGGGTACATACACTCTTGCTCTCTTTCATGCCAAACTTCTCAATGAGTTTGCATGCATATTTTTCTTGTGATAGAAAAATTTTACAATCATCTTGAATTATTTCCATTCCAAGAAAATAATTTAACAACCCCAAATATGTCATCTCCAACTCCAACTTCATATCTTCCTTGAATTTTTCAATGAGTTGAGTATTGTTACGGGTGATGATGATGTTGTCCACGTACAAGTTCATTATCAAAATATCTTTTGCTTTCTTCTTACATATAGAGTTGTATCATTCATACTCCGTTGAAAGCCATTTTGTAGAAAATATGAATCAATTTTTCCATACCAAGCCTGAGGGGCTTGCTTTAAGCCATATAACCCTTTTCAGAATTTTAGTAATTTATCTTTTTCTCCTTCGATTATAAATCCGGGTGGTTGTGCAACATAGATATCTTCTTCTAGTTCACGGTTGGGAAATCCCGACTTCACATCCATTTGATAAAGTTTCCATTTCATTTGTGTGGCGAAAGCAAGAACGTCTCAAATTGTGTCATGTCTTGAAACTGGGGAAAATGTGTCAAGATAATCACTCCATATTCTTGGGAAAAACCTCTTGCAACTAGCCTCACCTTGTTTTTAATAGGATTTCCCCTTACATCCATTTTGATCTTACATATAGACCCACTTCACACTTATTACATTTTTCTTCTCCGGCTTGTCTACTAGTTTCCATATCTTTTTCTTCTCAATCATTTCTATTTCTTCACTCATGGCCTTTCTCCACTCTTTAGTCTCACAAGCTTCATTGCAAGTTTGTGGTTCTTCATGTGCGAGAAGGCAACCTTCTATTATATGAGTTGTTTTTTCAACCTCCACTCTTGGTGCTGTTTGCATGATTTCACTAATGGACTTGTATTTCTTTGGTGGCTCCGAAGTCTCTTGTTCTTCATTACTATTATTATTATCAAGTTGAAAAATAATAGGGCTGGAAAGATTTTGGACTTGATCTCCTTGATCTTGAAGAATATTCAAGGGAAGACAAAAATTCTTCTTTACTTCTACTTGTCTTTCCCAATCCCATTTCTTTCTTTTTGAATACGTCTCTGGATATCTCCACCTTCTAATTATCTAGAATGAGAATTCTGTATCCTTTTTATTGGATACTACAACCATTAAAGATTCCTCGTTTTTCCTTTTCATATAATTTGCTTCTTTTCTCTTTTGACACATGAACGAAACATAGACTTCCAAATATCTTTAAGTGTCCAACTGTAGGTTTATGGCCACTCTACTTCTTAATCGGCGTGATATCATCCTCCATTGCTTTGGAGGGTAAACAATTTTTTGCAAGTATGCCGATGTATACAAAACTTGTGAGGAAAACTTTGATCAATGATCATGGTTCGTGCCATCTCTACTAGAGACCGGTTCTTATGCTCCGCAAAACATTTTGTTGAGGTGAATATGGAACCGTTACTTGTCTTTTAATTCCCCATTCATGAAAAAAATCATTGAATTCATTAGACATAAATTCACCTCCACCATTGGATCGAATCATTTTTATCTTGTTTCTCGATTGAGTCTCCACCAAAGCTTTATACTACTTAAACGTCACAAATAATTCATACATGTGCTTAAGAAAGTATATCCAAGACATATGAATAAAATCATCAATAAACAATAAGAAGTATCAGCTTCCGTTAAGTGATTCGGTTTGCATCGGTTCACAAACGTAAGTGTGAACAATCTATAGTTTCTCCTTTGTCTTTGTTAGACACTAGAAGAAAACAAGACTTTTGTGACCACTTTGCGACCACAGATAGTGGTCGCAAAATCTTCGTCGCAAATTTTTGGGGTCACAAATTAGTCGCACTTTAGCGACTGATTTGCGACCACATTAATAGTGGTACATTTAGCGACTGATTTGCGACCACATTAATAGTGGTACCTATGGCCACTTTGCCACTACATCCATGGTTGCAAAAACCGTAGTCGCAAATCAGTCACAAATTTTGTGACTGATTTGCGACCATAGTGGAAGACATGGTCGCAAATAGGTAATAAAATTTTGTGACCGATTTGCGACTACGGACACAACATGATAGCGAATCAGTCACAAAATTTTGTGACTAATTTGCGACTATATCGTTCATTGTGGTCGCAAATCACTCACAAATGTTTGTGACTAATTTGCAACTACATTGTATGCGTAGTCGCAAATTAGTCCTAAATATTTGGGACTTATTTGCGATTACATATAAATTTTCGAAAAAACGATGTATTTGCAATGTGGTCACAAATATTTGGCACTGATTTGCGATTAATTTGCGAGTAAACCGAATTAGTTTAAAAAAAATAATTAATTAAAATATTTTGCAATTAAAATTAAAATTTTTTATTTTATTTTAAAATAATAATTTTAATTTTATTTTCAAAATATTTTAATTAATTATTATTTTGTTAAAAAAATTAATTATTATCATTAATTTATAATGAATATAATTTTTAATATTAATTTTAAAATATTTTAATTAAATAAAATTTTAACTATAAATATTATTATAATTAAATAATAAATAATTTCTATTAATTATTATTTTATAAAATAAAAATAAATTATAAAAAATTAATAAATTTTAGTAAAAAAATTCAAATTAACAAAAATTGAAAAAAATCTAATTATCCGGAGGCGGAAATTGAAAATCGGATGGCAAAAATGCTGGTGTAGCGTTCAACGGTTCACCTGCGGCATCGTTATCTCGCATAAAAGACGCGAAAGACGTGGATCCATCCATTGGAAATATCCGACGAGCATCTCCAAGTTGTAATTGTTTTTTTGGTTTTCCTTTTAAACTTCCTGCATCCTACGATTCGCTTCCAACATTTGCGGATTTTGTTCTTTAATACGCATATTACGTGCGTTTTGTTCTTTGATTTGTCGCTGCACAGGTAAAAGTTGATCCTGAATCGCAACAAAGTCGGAGGTAGTGGATTGGAAGCCACTACGCCTACCCGGCCCGTGCATGCGGTTCAGGCTATCGAGTCCATAAAGACGGCCTCAGTCATCTGCAACGGAAGACTACAAAAAATTAATAAAACGATTAGAATAATTATATTAAATTTAGTGTACATTAAAAAAAATTTTAATTTTTTTTTTCCTGAATAAGGATCTCATTTTTCTCATCTTGGATGAGCTCAATTCGCCAGAAAGTACCGTCGGACGTTTCAGTTGCATCGACCTCCACGATCGCCATCTTTTCTTGGATGTTTCTTTCGTATGCTTCACCGATTTGTTTAACTTTCAAATCGACATACGAACCATCCTGCCGAATGTGAGTCTTTATAAACCTCACTAATTGATATCGGTCGTCCCAAATTATTTTTTAAATATTGAAATAAATTATTAATAAATAACAATTAAATTTAAATTTAAACTTAAATATTTTAAAGTCTTTACCATTTCCTGTTGGATCTGGATGTAGAATTTTTGGCGACAAATGCTTGTGCGGACCAATGCCATCTTGAGAGTAGTTGCGGTTATTGGAGGATTTGCTACACCTCTAATTGACATTTCTGTTTCCAAGTAGTTTGTAATGGTTTTATACAGACTCGGAGAAATTCACCTCGGACGTTTGTTGGTTGTATGAACCGTGCTCACCATCTCTTTTATTTGTCTTACACAAATGTAGTCAAACTCCTTGCGTACCACCGGGGTGATCATAGGATCGCAGATGTACGATTGTTTGGAAATTTAAAATATATAATTAAATTTAGTAATTATTAAATTTTATTGAATAAAAAATTATATATATATATATACTTACCGAAAATTGAATGAATTATTTTTTTTGGCGTTCAGCTGGTATGACCGTCCAACTGTAGTAGTGTTTTTCAAATTTTTTGAAATTTGATGGGTATTGCCCCTTTGTCACGGTCAAACCTAATATTTTTAATATATTAAATTTTTGAAATTTCAAATAAATTTTAATAATTTTTAATTATTAATTTTAATTAGATAAATTAAAATAAATTTTTTTTTGACTCTTACCAAATCTTGTTTGGTGTCGGCACTAGAGACAACACTGTCAAGTACTGGTCCTACCCCGGGGTTTGTAACAAACTATCTAATGTGATAGTTTGTCCCCCTGTTTCTGTTTCAGACAGCGGAACCTCTTACTCTTCATGTTCCTCCGATTCCTGAAACCGATTAGATGATTCGGTTTCAGGAACCGTATGAGGAGTGAAGGTGTATGGATGGGGTAGGTGGGATACTGCCGTGAAACGGTAGATAAGGGGTTCAAGGAAGCCGAAGAGTTACCACGGCCAGAAGATGACGGGATTTGTCGTCTTCCACGTCTTCTCGACTTACCGATACTTGCCATTGGGTTTGAAGTGTTGGAATTTGGATGAAGTGTTTTTAGAGGAGTTTAGAAGGTTAGGAATGTTTGAAGTGTGAGAATATTTATAGTTTTTTTGCGATCACACATGTGGTCGCAAATCAGTGGCAAAATGCAAAATTAAATGGTAGTCGCAAACCAGCCGCAAATATTCAACTCATTTGCGACTATATGTTTAAATTCAATAAAATAAACCATGCTCGCAAATTTGCGACTGATTTGTGACCACTTGTGAATTCGGTAGGAGTTGAAAATTTTTGAAAATTTTTATCTCCCACCATTTACACGGTGGTCGGAAATCTATCGTAATTTTGCGACTGATTTGCTACCCCGGTTTATTTTGTCGAATATAGGCTTTTTCATATGTGATCGCAAATCAATCTCATATTTGTGACCACGGGTTATTTTTGTGATCAATTTGCAACCACATTCCCAATGTAATGGCAATGTGGTGGCAAATTAGTCACAATAAATAACTTAAACCCTAAATTATATGATTTTGTTGAATACATTGAATTATATAAGGTTGATAACATCATTAGAAGTTGTATAAACTTCAATTACTAAATAAAGAACAACATTTACCAAATTTACTAAATTTATATATCAATTCTTTAAAACATTTAACACATTCCCTTAACATTATACCTCTTATATACACTTCAAATGTTTCTAACATGTAATCAATACAAATATGATTTTATTTATATTTAACTACCTATAATGGTTAGTACTTATCTAAAAATGCAAAAATAAGTTGTAAATATGAAAACTACATAGAAAAAATGTAAATTTACCCTATGTAGTCGTAAAGTTATCGCTATTTTACGACCAATTTGCGAATATAGTAAAAATTTTGAACATGTGATCGTAAATTAATCGCAAATTAATCGCAAATTGGTCGCAAATGTGGGACTGATTTACGACCACGGATAATTTTTGTGACCAATTTGACAGCACATTCTCAATGTAATGGCAATGTGGTATCAAATTAGTTACTATTACTACCTTAAACCCTAAATTATATGATTTTGTTGAATACTATGAATTATATAAGATTGATAAGACCATTAGAAGTTGTACAAACTTTAATTACCAAGTAAACAACAACATTTACAAATTTACCAAATTTACATATCATTTACCTAAAACACTTAACAAATTTCTTTAACCTTATACCTCTTATATACACTTCAAATGTTTCTAACATTGACATCAACAAAAATATGATTTTGTTTATATTTGGCTACCTATAAAGGTTAGTACTTACCTAGAAATGAAAAAATAAGTTGTAAATGTGAAAAATACATAGGGAAAATGTAAATTTACCCTATGTAGTCGCAAAGTGGTCGCTATTTTGCGACCAATTTACGACCACAACAGAAATTTTGAAGAGTTGATCACAAATGTGCGACTCATTTGCGACCATAGGTAATTTATGTGACCAATTTGCCACCACATTCTCAATGTAATGGCAATATGGTGGCAAAGTAGTCACAATTAATGCCCTGAAACCTAAATTATATGATTTTTATGCATATTATGAATTATATAAAATTCATAACATGATTAGGAGTTGTAGAAAAAATTTCAATTAGAAACAACAATATTTTACAAAAATATATAAGGATCAAATTTTAAAAATACATAAAAAGTCAAATATATTACATTTGTTCGTCCTCATCATCATCTGAAGATTAAATATTATACTGAAATTCATCTTCTAGTTCGGCATATCCGATATTGAAATCAATTTCTTTGGTATGATTAACTCTATCAACCAAACGATCCACTTCTATCTCTTCAATCACCGTTACCTTTTCATCATTTTTTTGTTGCAAAAAGCAAATCTCGTATTTGTTTTTATATTTCCCCAAAATGTTAGGTCTGAGATTAAATTTTAGAACACCGAGCCATGTTTGTTTTGATGATGATTTGGTGTGCAGATAGAGAATATAACAAACTTATCTGCTTGAGAGGCTAGTACATCATAATTAATGAAATGTAAATTAGTTATATATATAACCAAATTAATTTATAGAATTTTACGTACGTAATATATATAAATTACTATATATTTATAGTTAATTATTTACATACGTACCTAGAATAAATGGTTCATATTTGTAGTATTTCTCTGATGATAAGACATCAACAACGCCATTTTCTGACTTTTGAGTTCCTTTCGAAAGTGTAGGATCGTACCACTCACATTTAAAAAGCGTGATCTTCAAATTTATGAGTCCAATATACTGAAATTGAATGATATCTGTTAAAATCTCGTAGAAATCAGCTTCATATGATACATTTGAGTAATTATCTCCCTTGACACAAATGCCGTAGTTACATGTCTTTCTCCTGTGTCCATGTTTGTTTGTGTAGAACATATAACCTCTTGTAAAATAGATCGGCCAAGTTGACGATTTATTCATCACCCGTTGAACTAATTCTTGAGCCCATATCAGAAAGATGCGTGGATCTCTTGAAGTACATGCATTGACCTATGATCACACATATATATATATATATATATATATATATATATATATATATATTATATATAAAATAAATTAGTAGTTAAAAATTAAAAAAATTAATATAATATATATATATATATATACATGTGAATTAATTAAACATACATAATCGTAAATCCATATGTGAAACTCTTCCTCTATTTTTGGTGAAATGTCATCTTTTGAAAGATGTAGATACGTTTAACGAATGTGATCTTCAAACATGCTACAAAATTAAATATGAAAAACTAATATATATTGCTTAATTACAATGAAATTATAATGTAATAAATAAAATTGTTTTTATAGTATTTACCTCTTTAGTGGCCAAAAATATTTACAATTCCACAAAACATATGCACATGCATAATTGTATTCTTTTATGGAGAGTCATATTTCTTTACATTTACCACTTGGACAATCCATGTGAGTAAATATATCTAGCACTCCGGGATCTGGATATACTAGGGACGTCACCTTCATCAAATCTAATAGATCTGTATATATATTAATTACCCTTATAAATAAAATAATTAATTAATAAACACAAAAATTATGTTTACTACGTACCTGTTTTTAGTGCGTATGTGAGCAGCAAAGTAATGCTCTGAGAAGTAAGATATCTCATCATTCACATATGATTCAACAATGGACCTTGCATCATATCGTTTGTGCTTTGCCTTGCTTTTAAGTTTTTTTAAAAACTTTTCAAATGGATACATCCACCTATATTGCACAGGTCCATCTAATTCAGATTTGTATGGCAGATGTATAAGTAGGTGCTCCATGTCATCAAAAATGCAGGTGGAAAGATCTTCTCCAAATTACACAAAATTATAACAATGTTTTCCTTCAGAATTTGGACATGGCTTTGTTGCAATGATCTGAAGCATAAATCTCAGAAAAATCCTCCAATCCCTACATTAAAATCTAGTATTAATTACTACATGCAATTATTAATATTTTACATACTTAAAATATAAAATATGTTTAATAGTATATACCTGAAAATGCTAGATGAACGTTTCGTGGTAAAAGTTCTGCAAATATAAAAGAGAGAAGCGTGTCCATAAAAATATGGCAGTCATGGCTTTTCATGTCCGAGAACTTCAGTACATCCATATCCACACAATTTGCTAAATCTGCCGCATAACCATCTGGAAATTTTACATCATTTTTGATACATTTCAATAAGCGTTCTTTGGCTTTTTGTGTCAATCAAAATATAGGGAATGGAACATTACCCCGACCATCCATGTGCAACTCTTTTCGAGAGCAAAACTTCGAAATATCCAACTTTGACTTAACTATATCTTTTGATTTATCCTTGACATTCATAACAATATTAATGATGTTATCGAAGAAATTCTTCAGTATATGCATCAATGAAGATTATGTCGAAGATTAAGATCCGTCTAGTACGGTAACTCCCAAAATATGCTTTTTTGTGCCAATTATGCCAACTTCCATAACCTTCTTCATTACTTTCATGACCGTTTCCTCCGCAGTCAAATGTTCTTATATTATTGACAGTTTATATTCGCTCGTATAAAACTTGTTCGCCTGTCAATGATTGTGGAGATAATCATTCAAAGCATGCTTCCTTTTTAAAAAATTTGTTTTATTTTTCTGTAACGGATGACCCTTAGAAAGAAACCTTTTGTGACAATCAAACCAACACGTCTTTCTACTATTTGGTAATTGAAATGCCTTCGTATCATCCATAAAAATTGGACAAGACAGTCTACCATGTATTGTCCATCCTGACAACATTCCTTAAGCTGGAAAATTGCTTATCGTCCACACTAACACGACTTTTAGTTTGAAATTTTGATTCAACGATACATCGTATGCATCAACTCCCATAGACCAAAATTCTTTCAGCTCATCAATCAAAGACCGGAGGAATATATCAAGAATAGCGCGTGGATAATTTGGCCCCGAATTCAGAATTCTTAGAAACAAGTACTCTTTCTTCATACACATATCCTGTGGCAAGTTATATGAAGTGATAGTCACCGGCCATAATGAATGATTTCGAGACATCCCAAATGGATTGAACCCATTAGTACATAAGCCAAGATAAAAGTTTCGAGATTCAGTAGCAAAGCTTAGATGTAGATATTGAAAATTTTCCACTCCGTAGCATCAGATGGATGACTCATTTCTCCATCTTCTGCTTTATGCTCTGCGTGCCACCTCATTGCCTCTGCAGTTTTCTCGCTTTGATACATTCTCTTAAGTATGTCGCCTATAGGTAAATACCACATACGATTGAAAAGTATTCTCGTCCTGCCCTCGCTTCGCTTATACGGGGCGGGGGGGGGGGGGGATCGCAAAATCCCATTTCGTAACTTCTTTCCAAAAGATCATAAAATTGTGAACACACACGTCAATTGTATTAAATGGGACATGGCTGGAAAGAGAGATGAGAATCTTTTGAAAAATTTGATAGTGTATTTTCTCTTCACCATGGACCCTCAATTGATTTCCCCAAAAAATCAATTTCCCATGAAGAATATGACGTTGTCACTGTCATTCATCTTTAAATTTTCATATTCTCTTCTTAACGACTGAAGTTTTATGAACTGAACTTGAGAATTTCATTGAAATCCAGACTCCAACGCATCCCAAGCCCGTTTAGAAGTAGTTGATGATGCTAAACGCGGAAATATCTTGTGTGACACCGCCATTTGTAAAAGTTCCAAAGCCATCAGATCTTTCATTGATATTTCCTCTGCAAATTCTCTTGGTTCGTTTGGAACACCATTCTCCACTACTTTCCACTATTTCTTTATTTTTAATGTCTTCATTTTGATACACCAAAAATCATAGTTTTCTCCATCAAATATGGAAATTACTTGATGAGATGTTGTCTCCATTGTTTCTGTTTTTTAATTGAAATTTTGCAATAATTTTGCTTGTCTTTGTACTTGAATTGGCCCTCGAATCAATATAACTCTGATACCATGTTGGTTTTTTTGTTTCTTCTTTAGGTAACACAAGAGAAAAGATAACAAGTTATTCTCGGTTTATGTTATTTCACAAATGAAAAAAGAAAAGAAGAAAGAACAAGTTATTGTTGTATTAAGATAAACACAAGTACACTTATATACTTTTACAACACTTAACTAAACATCGTGACTTTTCATAATTAAGACACAACTCTCTATTCTAGAGTCACGATTTTTCACATACAATCATGATTCTTCACATAGAGTCACGATTTTTTACAAACACCTTTTGACACACATACATACATAATTAGTGATTAAATGATATTTACATTAAACTCAATTTTATATTAACATTTGGTTTATATACTTCTTTCAACATTGCAATATAAACAATGGGATCGGTGAGGATATATTGGCTGTGATTTTCCATTGATTATACGATACATACAACTATATATTGGTGAAATTTTTATTGCAGGTTTTATGGATTGTCATTTGAATGAGAAACAATTTTTGGTTGTAAAGGACAAAATAAACAAGGAACGATATCCAATAGTGTGTAACATCTCTACTAGACTTTGTAAAAGAACTGGAATATGAAGAACAGTTGAACACAGCGGTTTATTTGTGCAAACTCACACAACATTATTAGAAATCTCTTAAACAAGTTTCTTACAATCTGTTTAATCAGCTTTACACGATGTCACCATTAACTCGCCTCTGAACGATTCCTAATCTAACCGAGCTCACCTATGTGACGCCTATCGCACACACTCTTTGTTCACTCGCCAAGTTTACCTAACCCACGAGCTACCCCTTTTTCTAAACCTCAGAAAATCTGATCTTAGAATTTTTCATCATACAATTATTTATATGACTTCCTATATAACCCTAATTCCATATTTAGTGAATCTCTAATATTCACTAAATATGTCCTTCCTTATTGTGCAGATTCTTATCTTGCATAATATTCTTCAGAGCTCATCCACTTGTGACACGCCAACGTCACACCTCATGAGCTCCAATCAGATTGCACTACATGTGCAATGTCCACCTGAGCAACCCTTCGCTGTTGCACAACCTATCTTATTGTGCAGAGTTTTGTGTTGCATAATATTCTTCACTACTCATCCACTTGTGACATGCCTCGTCACACTTCATAAGCTTCAATCATACCGAACCACCTGTGCAACATCCACCTGGACACACCTATACTGTTGCACCACCAGTGCAACGATCACCTTTGCACTTCTATGCTAACAATCTCCCCCTTTTGGTCTAAGTGTGACACCTCAATGTATGTGCATCAACCAAATGACCAAGCACACACATACACACAACCAAACTTGGTAACGTTAAAAAAAACCAGTTATGAACAATCCAACACACAACCATTGATTTGAATTAGATTCTAGTATCCTAAGACAAATCAGTTCTAAACCATAACACACGCCTAAATAGCATAATTCCACATACACCTCAACACCGAAAACACATAACAACATTTTGTCCTAGCACACCACAATATTTCAAGCTACCGAGTACTCCTCCCATCGTTTAGAATTTTTTCCCCATCAGGTACTCATCATCGCTCTCTTCTTCTTTAATCTCACCTGTTTGTTGCACACGTGTGTGGCCAGTCCATATGTATTTTCTCTCTACTTGAGTGCATACTTAGAGCAAAATTAGCCACAAAGGACAAATAATATCATGTTGATGCACAATTGATACTCACGATCACATAAACTCGCATAAAATTCTCATGAGGAATGGGTTGGCTCTTATATGCACAGGAAACCAAAACACTAGATAAACATAACTACTGCACAAATCATCACCACTTAAAAAACGGTTAGTAAGACACAAAACCGTTGCACAATAATGCGACACCTGTTTAATTCTTCTGTATTTCTCACTCTTAGACATATACATGAACACATCGCGAGCAGTTTGAATAGGTCTATCATGAAGTTTAAGTGCATTCATCATCCTATCATATCCAAGAAATTCAAGACAAATCGAAATCATTATTTATTTATTAAAACATAATCTATTAAAAAAATCTACTCTATCGAGCAACTACTTGTACGAAAAGTCTAACACAAATATAATCAATGGAACAACATGCGATTATCAGTCCTCTCATCATGATGTGGTGCATTTAAAAAAAACTTATGATCAACATTGCAACCACCACTAATGCCATAGACATTTTGCAATGCAACCTATCAACATATAATACATCATCAGATGTTCTAAAGGTCTGAATCATGATATATCTCAACTGAGATTATGGTAGCAATCTGAACCCAGAACACATTTTCCATTCGTAGAGAATTTCCCCTGTTCAATCTGGACAGTGATCATGCTTAGAACAGAATGTTGTACCATCTTGTGCCAAACTGAGTATCCATCATGTTAGGCTTTATGTTTTCTACACATTTTTCTTTTCTTCCCCATTCTTTTTTTTTTAATGTAAAATATCTACAACCATCGCCACCACTGCACAAGTTCATTGCACACAGTTTTTATTTCACTAACAGTCCATCGTCACCACTACACAAGTTCATTGCACAGAGTTTTTATTTCACTACCAGTGGCTGACATGAGATTTTGAGAAGGTGATCTGTACAATGGGAGTAAAACACATCATGACTCAAGATTATGACAACCCTAATGACATCCTCACTAATACACACTCGGTCAGATATCATACATACCAATAGCTTTTCGTAGAGAGACAAACATGTTAAATCCAATGACTATGTAAAAACATCAGCAAGTTGTTTCTCGGATGCAACATGAACAATTTCAATAAATTTATCCTCCACTAATTCCCTAACAAAGTGATACCTAATGCCATTTTCCTTAGTCCGTGAGTGCTGAACAAAATTCTTATACATATTTATTGCACTCATGTATCACAATGCACCAAAAGGATTTCAGATTTCATACCATATTTAGCAAGCATGTGTTGCATCTAGAAGAGTTGTGTGCAAATGCTGCCTAATGTCATATACTCCACTTCAGCTGTGGAGAGTGTGACACAATTCTGTTTCTTGTTTTGCCTTGACATCATGTTGTTCCCGAGAAAGAAACATCCTCCAGAAGTGTTCTTTCTATCATCAAGATTTCCTGCCCAATCTGCATCACAAAACCAGTCATGTTAGAATTAATATCCTTTGTATAAAGTAGACCTCAATCCAGACTCCGTTTCATATATGTGATCATGCGTTTGATTGCGACCAAATGTGAGGTACGTGGGCTTGCTTGGTATATTGCACATACTCCACCTCTTTTGAATCATGTTTCAACAAAGAATCGAGTGAGACGCTCATACCATAACCTAGGTGTTTGTTTCAGCCCATACAATGCTCGCTTAAGCTTGTAGACATGATCTGGATGCTTTGGATCCTCAAGGCCTTTTGGTTGTGCAACATATACTTCCTCTTGAAGTAGTCCATTCAGAAATGCACTTTTCACCAGGGTATATTGCACATACTCCACCTCTTTTGAATCATGTTTCAACAAAGAATCGAGTGAGACGCTCATACCATAACCTAGGTGTTTGTTTCAGCCCATACAATGCTTGCTTAAGCTTGTAGACATGATCTGGATGCTTTGGATCCTCAAGGCCTTTTGGTTGTGCAACATATACTTCCTCTTGAAGTAGTCCATTAAGAAATGCACTTTTCACGTCTCTTTGAAACAACCTAAAATTCAGTTTGTAAGCAATACAAAGTAGCAATCTAATAGATTCAATGCGTGCTATAGGCGCCAAGGTCTCATCAAAACCAACACCTTTGATTTGACAGTAGCTTTGTGCAATCCACCGTGCCTTGTTCTAAACAATGTTGCCATATTCATTGATCTTGTTCTTGAAGATCCACTTAGTATTCACCACATTAGTGTGTCATGGCTTTGGAACCAAATCCCAAACATCGTGTCCAGTGAGCTGAACTAGCTCATCTTGCATTGCTTTGATCCAAGACTCATCGCACAATCCCACATGAACATCCTATGGCTCGCACAGAGATACACCACAAACCAATTTCACCATGTTCTTTAAAACAATGTGTATCGCTTGAGTACTGCTTTCCAGCTTGGGAATCTCTCTAACTACTTGTTCTTGAACGATTCTCTGAGGACCATGTACATTCATGTGTCCAAGATGATTGTGCAACAGGTCTAACTGATACTCAACCGCTGATAAACATGATTCTAAATTTGTCCACATGTAGCAGTTTTTAGTTGATCTAACTCCAAACAACTTCGTGCATCCTTGCTCATTTATAGCTCAATAGTCTATCTTGGTGAATTCTACAGTCCAACCCTCCTCGCACAGTTGACTGATCCTAATTAGATTTGCTTTCAGATCTTGGACGTAGTACACATTTCTCAAACAAGGTTGTGTATCTGGGTCAAGCTCACCAACACCAACTATTTTCCCTTCAGCTCCATCTCCAAATGTCACACTGCCTCCTTTAACTTTGACATATGTTGTCAAGAGCTTTGGATCTCCTGTCATGTGTCGTGAGCATCCACTGTCGAAGTACCACATTGTGCATTCATGGCTTGATCTAGAGATATAAGCCACCTTATCATCAAGTTTTCTTTCCCCTGTGCATTCGTTTGTTGCACACACATATTGCACACAGTTTCCCTGTTCGACACAATAAGTATCTTCTCGTATAATACTGTTTTTTCAATCCAAACCATATGATATCTTTTAGGTTCTAAATAGCATTGACATACTGCCCAAGCCTTTCTGATGCATGTTCGAAAGGCCCTACACTTTCGTCTGATATGCCGCTCTTTCCATAATAGTAGCATCCATTATGTGTGAATCCAGTGTAATCACTTATTATAGGATTCCTTCCAACCTTAACTGAGTTTTTGAAAGTAGACTTATTCTGCAATTTACCAGCATGACCTTGAGAACTAACACCTTTAACAAAGTTCTTCACATTGGTGCATTCAACCTTAGAACTTGAGCCCTCATTTTCTGAGTTCATCATCATCATCATCAACTTTCTCTCCTGTAAATGTAACAAAATTCATCAGATTATTCTCATCATCACTATCATTAGATTCGGTGTCACTAAAACTGAGAAGAGACTTTTAACTCCCTTTCTTAAGGTTTGGACATTCAGCTTTTGTGTGTCCAATCCCTTTGCACTTGAAGTATTTGAGCTCTTTTCTCTTACCAAGTGGACAATATGATTTGAGGTGACCATAAGCCTCGCGTTCATGGCATTGAGCATCACGTCTTTGGCTTGACTTGGTGTTTTCATTTCTCCCAAATTTGTCCGAGGTACGGTCAACATCTTATCTCTGTCCCTGTGCAACTGGCTTGGATTGTCCTCTTTCCATTCTTTTCAGAACCTTTTTAAAGCTCCTTGACATTAGGCTCATGCTCTCCTTGATCTTTTGATTCATGTTCTCCTCGAGTTTCTTGATTTGGTCCTCTTCTCGATTGACGGCAAAGGAAATCCCTTTTCTGCTTTAGGTTGCTCAACCATAGCTTCCATCTCTTTAGCCTTTAGCATACCTAACAATTGCCAGAATTTCATATCATCGGTATTTATAACCATCTTGAGAACATCCTTGTGTTGTCCAAACTTTGCACGTAGGCATCTCAACAGCTTCTTGACAATATTTTTTGTCTTTGTAAACTTTCCCCAAAAGCGCAGCCTCATTAACAATAGAACTCAACTTAGAACCAAAACTAGAGATCTATTCTTCACTATCCATGCGGAGATTCTCAAATTGTGAGACTAAATGATCTAACCTTGTTCCTTTAACTATAAATGTACCTTCAAAAGAGTTTACAAGGATATCCCAAGCGTCTTTAGCTGCTGCACATCCCTGAACAAGTTTGAATTGTTCACGGTCGATTGGTTAGAAAATTTCAGTAAGTGCCTTTGAGTTGAATTTCGATGCACTCTTGTGTGCCTTAGTCCACCTTTTTCGGCTTAGGCACTTTTCCTCCTTCCTGAGTCAGTATGGTTGGTTCTTCCTAGCCCATCTCTACAACAATCCATGCATCTTCATCGATTCTCCGAATCTTTTGTCTCGTCTTTACTTTCCAATGCCCAAAGTTATTCTCATCTAGAATAAGAGGTTTCTGAATAGCAATAAGCTCCTTCAGTGTCTCATATTAATCCACATGATCTCAACCTATTAATAGATTTCAAATCTATTGATGGTGACCCGCTCTCATTCCAATTGAAAGAACTAGAATATGAAGAACAATTTAACACAAAGATTTATATGTGCAAACTCACACAAATTTATTAGAAATCTCTTAAACAAGTTCCTTACAACCTGTTTAATCAGCTTTACATGACGTCACCCTTGACTCACCCCTGAACGATTCCTAATCTATCCAAGCTTATCAATGCGACGCCTGTCGCACACACTCTTTTTTACTCGCCAAGATCACCTAACCCACGAGCTACCCCTTTTTCTGAACCTCGGAAAACCTGATCCTAAGATTTTTATCATACAACTTATTATATGACTCCCTAGGTAACCCTAATTCCATATTTAGTTAATTTCCCATATTCATTAGATATGTCTTTATTGTGCATATTCTTGTCTTGCATAATATTCTCGAGAGCTCATCCACTTGTGACAGGCCATGTCACACCTCATGAGCTCCAATCAGATTGCACCACCTATGCATCGTCTACTTGGACAATCATTCGCTGTTCAACAACCTGTGCAACATCCATCTTATCATGCATAGTCTTGTCTTGCACACTATTTTTCACTTTTCATTCACTTGTGATATGTCTCGTCACAGTTCATGAGATTCAATCATAGTACACCACATGTGCAATGTCCACCTGAGCACACATGTACTTTTGCATCATCTGTGTAACGATCACCTTTACAGTTTTGTGCTAACACTTTGATCCACCTACAAAACAGTCGGATACAAGGTTCTCCTCGTGCTAAGATTTTCTCAAAGATTCAGAAAAGATTGTGAGGAAACATATTCACATGTGTATAGCTACTAATAAAAATCTAGAGATGTCTCTCATATATGTCATTATAGCTTATTTGTATTAGTTATTAGACACTCATATGTAGATGAGTTATTAGATACTCATATGTAGATGAGTTATTAGAAACTCATATGTAGATGAGTTATTAGATACTCGTATGTAGATGAGTTATTAGATACTCATATGTAGATGAATTATTAGACATTAAATACTAATCTTAAAGACTTATATGCAATAAAGTTGCAAAATCATTAATTATATAGGCAAAACAATATTAACATATAATAGTATAATCGTCTCAAAGAATATGTAAGAAAGAAAGGATATGTAAACAATCCAATATACTCATGGATTTTTACGAAGAAAACAATATATCGAATTTTTAATTATCATAGTATACGTTTATGAACTAAATACTATTAGAACTCACGAAAAAATACAGAAAACAAAAAATATATAAAAAAAAGAATTTGAGATGAAATATCTCGGAAAAAATATTATTTTGGTTTACCAATTGAACATTCTCAAAAAGAATATTTGTGCTTTAGTCTACTAAAGTATAAGAAAGTATTAAAACATGTCTTTCACTATATACAGTTTTAAAATACCTTATCTAACTGCTATTAGAGTTTAAATGTACTTTCTAAATTGTACTCGACCGAATTTATCATTTGCTAGTAATCTTTGAGCATGATTTAGGTTTTTCTCCTACACAAAATCATTGAAATGAAATCAAAATATGTCTTTCGCTATCTCTAAAAATGACTTATTTAAGGTTATTTCTTCCTAAAAATTTAAATGGTCAAATGGTTGAATTTGTAAATCGAAGATATTTATAAAATCAGTACAAACCCCAATCAAAACACAAAATACAACTTCACAATGAGAGGCACTATATCATGACAATCACAAAAACAAATGATTTTGGTTATTTATTAGAACCATGTTAAAACCTTCGTATTGCATGAAAAAGGTAGACAATATGTACATGTGAGATCAATTAGTCAACACATTTAATCAAGTATTAGAATCAACGAAAATATAGAACCAATCATCCTATATGAATCATATAGATAGTGCAACATGTACGGCCCAAAAATGGAAAAATATATCAAAACGATAGAACTAAAAATATCAATTAGAAATTAGTGATTGGTTAAATCTATTTTTACCCAAATTTTAAGAATATTATACTAGTTATATAAATTGAATATACTCTTTTCTAAACTATTCCATTTTTATTTATTCAGCTATTTCCTTAACTCCATTAATTAGTAACAGTTATCATCCAAATAAATTTTAACCTAGTTTCAAAATAGAAATCAAATAAATAATATTAGTTTAGCCATTAACTGAACTTCAATTAAAACTATAGTCCGACCAATCAGTCCAAATATTCAATCCAATCGAATATTTAATTTGATGGCTCTACTGTGGTTTTTTAAATAAATTTGAGGGAAATTAGGGTATTATGTATATTGTTGTTGGTTATGGTTTTAAATTTAAATTCGGTTAAGGACTAAACCAATCTATGCTCGATTTTGTATTTTAAAACAAGGTTTAAGATTCATTATTAAAATTGCAAAATGGATATAGATAAAAAAAAATGTTTCAAATTGAGAACGGTGGTATGAGGTTGTTCATGTTAATTCTATTATATGATAGAGTTGCATGGTTTTCTGATTTTGTTTTTTCTTTAAAACCATTTATTGTGTACATATCTAACTTGGAGCCTTGAAGTCAAAGATTCTCTCTAGATTCCACTTATCCACACAAAAAAAAAATCTTCAAAAGATAAAAAGTTAAAAGGGAGAATTAAAACGAACGCATGATCTGTCAACAGATGTGGTTTTCACAACCCAAGACATGTGTCTCTTAAAAGTGTTCATTTAAGAGCGTAACGTATCAACACGGCCCCATGTCTTAATTTAGTGACGATTCCCTTGTGCATTCATATTTTAGTAAATCGTTTACATTTGAATCGTAAAGAACTTTCGTAATGAAAACCATGAAAGTGTTTTTTTCATATATCATTTATTTTGCTTTAATTAATCTGCTATATTATTGTTAGCACAAGGATTGTGGCTAAACAGATGGAGCGGTGTGCAACACGTAATTGTGGACGCGGGAAGTTTGAAAGTGCTGACGTGGCACGATCTCATTGGAAAGGAGATATCAAACTGTGTAAGGAAGAAAAGATATTCAAAGAAGGCAAGTTCGTGGTGATGAATATTGCTGAATATTCATTTAGGAAAGAAGAAACCCTAGTGCAAGACACATATAAAAAGTTGGTGTCGTGAGGCAGCTAGGGTTGTCGCTCTTAAGAAGAAAGGTAGCTCTGTGTGTAAGGCGATTGCACGCGTTCTCTGGTGAGTGAATAAAGAGTGATCACAACTGTTGTTGTGGGTGAGTTGGGTAGATTAGGAATTGGTCAGTGGCATGCTAATTGTTAGTAGTGCATAAATCTGATTAAACACTATTGTAGAATTGTGTTTAAGTGATTTCTAATATAAGTTGTGTGTGTTATACAAAGTTCTTGGCATTCTCTATATTCTAGTGCTTTCAATTGGTATCAGAGTGGGTCACCTAGCATAAATCTGAGATTTATCAATAGGTTGAGGTCCTGAGACAGAGTATGGAGAAACCCAAGGAACTCATTGCTGTGCAAAAACCACCAATACTGGATGGAAACAACTTTGGGCATTAGAAGGTGCGTATGCGACAGAGGATTCGGGGAATAGATGAAGATGCATGGACAGTAGTGCAGGACGGCTGGGAGGAACCATGGATATTGAACCAGGAAGGTGAGAAAATTCCAAAACCCAAAGAGAAGTGGACAGATGCGGATAAAAGTGCATCTAAATTCAACTCAAAGGCTCTCACAAAAATATTCTGTGCAATCGATCTGGTGTTCAGGGATGTGCGGCAGCGAAAGATGCGTGGGACATCCTTGTAAATTCATATGAGGGTACATCGTGTGTGAGGAGGACACGACTCGATCATCTAGCTTCCCAGTTTGAAAATCTGCGGATGGGAAGTGATGAATCTATAGCGAGCTTTGGGTCAAAATTAAGCTCGATTGCGAATGAAACAACTGTGTTGGAGAAGGTGTACAAGGATAAGAAGCTAGTCAAGAAACTGTTGAGATACCTCCCAACAAAATTCGGACCACATAAGGCAGTTTTGAAAATCGCCATGAACACAGACGACATGAAGTTCTCACAATTGATAGGGATGCTAAAAGCTGAAGAAATGGAGAATGCTGCAGAGCCATCTAAGCTGGGAAAAGGAATAGCCTTTAGTGCCGAACAAGAGTCAGATCGAATGAGAGAGATTGAAGACAGTTTGAGTCAGAAACTAGAGGAGAGCATGGTCTTGATGGCAAGGAGTTTCAAGAAGGCACTTAAGCGCATTGAGAAGGGACAAACCAAGTCGCACAGCCAAGAACAAGGGACTTATCAAAATCGCTCTAGCAATAAGCCACAACGGATGGAAGCTGGAAGATCAAGTAGACGAAAAGACGTGCAATGCCATGAGTGCGAAGGATATGGACATTTCAAAGCAGAGTGTCCTCTCACCAAACGCAAGGAACTGAAGTGCTATGAATGTAAAGGAGTTGACCACATTAAATCAGAATGTCCAAACCTTCAGAACCGTAACGATAAGTCACTATTGAGCTTTAGTGAGACCGAGTCGGATGATAGTGAAGAAGATGATGAGATGTTAAACTTTGTAGCATTCACAAGTGAGGTAGTCAGGGAATCCGATCAAGAGACTGATTCTGATGATGACGGTGAAGTGGATGCGAAGGCTGAATACCGACGTCTCTATGACAATTGGGTGGCATTGAGCAATACCAACCTCCGACTTCTCAAGGATAAGGCCATGCTGGAAGTAAAGGTTAACATCATGGAAATGGAGTCTAGTAATAAAAGGAGCTGTGAATTTGAGTGCAATGCTGATGAAGGAAAAACAGTTAGCCTAAGTGAACAACAGTCAGATGCCAAGAGGATCCAAATGCTAGAAGTAGAAATGATCAAATTGAAGGACCTTCTTATTCAAACAAGGGAACGCAATCAGACGCTAGAACATAATCTAACAGAGAACTACAAAAGAATTAGGTTGCTGAATCAGGGTTCAAAGGATCTGGATAGGCTTCTGGAGATGGGAACTCCCACTGGACGTACATGGGGTCTTGGTTACAGAGGATACACAGAGAGCGGCTGTGTCACACAAAGTCCTGACTACACAAATCTCAAGAACTTTGTTCAGAGTGAGAAAGTGAAAGTTCCAGAAGTTCAAGGTGGAGAGCCTGAGCACAAGGAACCTATAGTTGGAGGCAGAGATGAAATCCAAAGAGCTAGGGAGCCAAAACACTAAGGGGTGCTACTTTTGCGGGAAGAGTGGGCATATTAGACGTAATTGCTACAGGATGATCAATCGCATAAGGCAGGCTTGGAAGTCAGGTAAGTGCTTTCTTGAGCCTAGTCAATTTAAGAAAGTATGGATTGACAGGAATTACCTGTACTACTTGAGTTTGTCTGAGTTGAACAGGGAAAAATAGTGCAGTGTTCTAGAACAGACTCCCTGCTCGAACAAAACAAAGGAGGAAAGAATGTGTGGTAAAGTGGCTTACATCTCAGGAACCGATAAAGAGTCGACACCATGGTATTTTGACAGTGGCTGCTCACGGCATATGACTGGTAATCAGGGGATGTTGGAATCATACAGAGAAGTCAAGGCCGGGAAAGTAACTTTCGGAGATGGCGCAAAAGGAAAAATATTAGGAGTTGGAATGATTGGAAATGACTTGCAACCCTCACTGATGAATGTTTACTACGTAGAAGGACTCAAGGCGAATTTGATTAGTGTAAGCCAACTATGTGACGAAGGGCTAAAAGTGTTCTTTACTAAGGATGAATGTCAAGCGATGGATAATCAAGGGAACTTGATATTACATGGGTCCAGGTCGAGTAATAACTGCTACATGTGGAATGCGACTGCCAAATGCCTTTAAGTGGTTGAATCTCAGTTGGAACTGTGGCATAGACGACTCAAACACATGAACATACATGGGCTTCAACGAATTGTGCAAGCAAAGGTGGTTCGTGGAGTTCCCAAGCTTGAAAAGGAACTCGGGAACACATGCAAAGGGTGCTGCAAGGGAAAGCAAATAAAAGTACAACACAAACAAGTACCTGAAATTGGTTCTAAACGAGTTTTGGAATTGATACACATGGACTTAATGGGCCCAATACAGACAGAAAGTATTGCCGGTAAGAGGTATATTCTGGTTATGGTAGATGATTTCTCACGGTTTACTTGGGTGAATTTCTTGAGGGAGAAATCTGAAGCATTTGAGAAGTTCAAGATCTTCACACTACAAATGCTCAATGATGAAAGGAACATTGGTCAAATAAGAAGCGATCATGGTGGAGAATTTCAGAACGAGATGTTTGAGAGTTTCTGCAACAAGTATGGGATTAGACATCAATTTTCAGCACCAAGGACTCCACAATAAAATGGAGTGGTGGAGAGAAAAAACAGAACTCTACAGGAAATGGCAAGAGCGATGATGCACGCAAACAATGTGGCTACATTGTTTTGGGCTGAGGCAATAAGCACGGCGTGCTACATCATCAACAGGGTTTATATTAAGCCGGGTACCAAGACTACACCATATGAAATTTGGAAAGGGAAGACTCCAAATTTGAGCTACTTTCATGTTTTTGGGTGTGTATGTTACATACTTGATGAGAGAAATCACCTTGGGAAATTTGACTCTAGAAGTGAAGAGGGGCTGTTTATGGGTTACTCGAATCACTCCATGGCTTATCGGGTTTATGACAAAAACCTTAGGATGATTGTTGAATCAGTAAATGTGGTGTTTGATGATCAAAGCATATTAACAGCTGAAAGAGTTACACAGGAAGAAGATGTGCAAGGCAACCAGAACAGAGCTGATGTATCACTGCCAAAGGAGGAGGAAGTTAAATATGAGGGCATAGAAGAAAGAACACGGGCAGACAATCAGCTGCAAGTGCATCGTAAACACTCAGTAGGTGATGTAATTGGAGATATCCATGGTGATAGAAGAACCAGGAAAGTTAAGATTGATTTGAAGAATATGGTTAAGCTGGCCTCTTTTGTGTCACTCATAGAACCAAAGGATATGAGTGCAGCACTGAAGGATGAATCATGGGTAGCAGCAATGCATGAGGAACTAGAGCAGTTCAACAGATAAGACGTATGGGATTTGGTGCCTAGACCAAGCAATGTCAATGTTGTGGAAACAAAGTGGGTCTTTAAAAATAAGATCGATGAAGATGGAAACATTGTTAGAAACAAGGCACGTTTGGTTTCTCAAGGCTACAGTCAGATAAAAGGAGTGGATTTTGACGAGACTTTCGCACCAGTGGCACGTATGGAATCGATCCGACTACTCTTCGGCATAGCATGCAAGATGGACATCAAGTTATTTCTGATGGATGTAAAAAGTGCATTCCTGAATGGGCTACTCCAGGAGGAAGTGTATGTGACACAACCTAAAGGGTTTGAAGACCCTAAGTTCCCCTCACATGTATACAAACTCAAGCGAGCCCTATATGGACAAGCACTAAGGGCATGGTATGAGCATCTCACTCAATTCTTGTTAAGATCTAACTTCAGAAGGGGGAACGTAGATAAGACTCTGTTCATTCAAGAAGAAAAGGGTCATATGTTGATGGTTCAAATCTACGTTGATGACATCATATTTGGAGGAACCAGCAAGGTACTTGTAGACCGATTGTGACGAATATGATGCAGGAATTCGAGATGAGTATGGTGGGAGAGCTCAACTACTTCCTTGGACTGCAAGTGAAGCAAACATCAGAAGGGATCTTCGTGTCACAAAGCACCTATGCACGAAATCTTGTGTCTCGATTTGATATGCAGACGAGTAAAGCTGCTATCACGCCTATGAGCACTACCATCAAGTTGTCCAGGGATGAAGGACCACCAGTTGACGAAAAGTTATATCGAGCAATGATAGGGAGTTTGCTCTACCTGACGGCGAGCAGGCCGGATCTGTGCTACAGTGTGGGAGGGTGTGCAAGATACCAGGCCAATCCACGCGCATCACACCTGTTGGCTGTCAAGCGCATACTGAAATATGTGAAAGGGACAACAAACCTAGGTATGTGTTACACAAAAGAGACAAATACTAACTTAGCTGGTTTTTGTGATGCAGAGTGGACAGGTAGCACTGATGATCGAAAAAGTACCTCAGGTGGATGTTTTTTCCTTGGAAATAACATGATCTCTTGGCATAGCAAGAAACAGAATTGTGTGACGCTGTCTACCGTAGAAGCAGAGTACATTGCCCTAGGTAGCTGTTGTACTCAACTACTATGGATGAAACATATGTTGGCAGACTAGGGTATGAATACTGCACCCTTGCTTATACATTGTGATAATATGAGTGCGATAAACATATCTAAGAACCCGGTACAACACTCTAGGACTAAGCATATAGATATAAGGCATCACTTTGTCAGGGAACTGGTAGAAGATAAGACTATTGAAATTGTGCATGTCACCTCTGAAAAACAACTTGCTGATATCTTTACTAAGGCTTTAGATGCGAACACATTTATCTCGCTAAGAAAGGCACTCGAGATGTGTGAATTGTGACTGTTTGTACGACAGTGGGGAGGACAGGCAACAAACATGCATATGTATATCACATGTTGAATGAGGTCAGTCTAGTTGCATGATCGGTAGTTAGTGGCAGTCATGAGTCTCTACGTACAAATGGACATATGAGGAAGGGAGTAGACATAAGGTAAACAAAAAAACAAAAAAAACAACGGGGGAGAGAACAAAACCATGTGAATAAAAACTAGGAGAGGGGGGACATGGATGAATAAGGCCTGAGATGATGGATACTCAATTTGGCGTAAGATGCTACCACATTTTGCTTTAGACTTGATCACTATCCGGATTAGGCAGAACAAAGGACTTAGACTAGATGAGGTGTTTTCGGGTCAGGTTGCTACCATAATCTGGACTGAAATATATCCAATTCGATGTGATAATCGCTTGTTCTGAAGAACAAAAAAAAAGAAAAAGAATAAAAAAAGGGGGGTATCTTCCTTGGATGTTCACAGTGATGAGATGACTGATTGCCATGAAACTCTGTTATGCGATTCAGGTCGGTCTGTTCTGTGTGCTTACATCACCTATGTGGCTATGGTTTCCCATTTGAGTACATGACAGTTTAGATTCAGATGTTCTGTGGGTTCATTTCTTTTTAATTATTCTCTATTAATATATGTTATGTTATCTATCATATAGTCTGAATTCTTATGCCAGTTCCTTGGTTCAAATTGCCTGTGTTAAGAATGTCTGATTTTTTATCTTGGGTCACTCACACACCTTAACCTGTGTAACAGTTAAATATTAAACTGCTCTGAGTCATTCTTACTAACCGGTGTCATGTCTAATTTTTTTTGCAAAACTATGCTGGCGAGGTGCCTCTTCCCTTCGCACCTGCTCTCTCCACGGGTGTATTTAAGAGTGTCTCTCTCTCTCTCCTTTGTGCATCGACACACTCTCTCTCCACAAAAGAATAAAGAGGCGCCAATTTCATCTTCTAGAAACCCTAGACCCTCACGCGACCTCCATGGCTTCCTCTTCCCGGAGCCTTTCACCCGACGCGCAGCAACCCTTGAGCGCGAACTCGCTGCTGCACTCTCTGCCGAATGAGAAATCTAGTCCGCACCTCTTGCACTTCCGGCTCCGCCATCTTCATCACTCCCTACTCGTAGACCTGGTAAGGCCCCTGCTGCAAATTCCTCACCCTCACTCTCGGATGCGGAGATGGAGGATGTCGACGATCCGAGAACCGGAGGATATTACCTCTACACAGTGCTCAAAGTCCGATTCGAAGAGAAACGTGCTAAAGTTGTAGCGGCATTTCGGCTTAATCCTGAGATGTCCAAGCCGATGACACGGGCTTTCAATCAACGGTTCGCCTCTACCGATGCCGCGACCCGCATGAAATAATTTAACTCTCGGGAATTTCTGGATATGAAGTATCTTCGGCTCGAGGACTCCAACCTCACGGAGGTGAAAGAGATCATTGAGAAAGCTGGCCTAATCTACATCATACTTGATGTAAGTCCCTATGTCCCTGAAATTGTGAGGGAATTCTATGCGAATCTTGGAGATCTAGAGTATCGCATTGGCACAAACATGATTTATGTTCGAGGTTTGATGTACGACTTCACACCGGACATCATCAACGAGATGTACTCACTCCCAAACTCGGAAGAATCAGCGCTGTCTAATGGGTGGATGTCTGAGAACCTAGATGCAGTCGTCCATGCTCTCATAGGTGGGAAGGCTTTTGTTCCAAGAACATGACGCCATCGATGCAGTTACTGTATAAATTTTGCTGTCGAAACTTGCCTACATCCAACAAGACATCGATGATTAAAGGCCGAGTGTAGTTCCTGTCTATGCTGCTTCAAGAGAAGACTTTTGACTTCGGGAAAGTTGTCTACGACCAAATAATGAAGATTGGACGATCTTCGGATAAAACCACGCGGCTCATTTTCCCCAACCTGATTCATAACCTGCTTATGTATCAACGTCACGTACCTAAACATCATAGTGACTCCGCCTCTCGGACTCCTTTAGCGATGGTTCTTGATCCTAAACAGGGGAGAAGTGTGAAGAAGGATGATGCAACACCATCTACACCGTGCATCTTGGACGACCTGAAGGAGCTAGCTCGGCTGGTTAAAGCTATGCAGATGCGGGTTATTGGTAGTACATCCTTTCCTTATTTTTGTTACCCGTGCCTCTTATGTTCTAATGTTTTTTGTCTAATTGTGATCTCAAGAAGAAGAAGAATACACGGCTGGAGGTAAGCGCCAAGATGGAGAGGATACGTCGGAAGGAGGACACGAGTCCGGAGAGGAAAGTGGCTAATGTGTACTCTGATAGAATCCAGTAGATAGGGGGAGCCACTGCGTTTAGCTGTAATGCGATCTCTTTTGAGTTTGGCTCTGTTTTTTTTTGTTATGCTCTGTTTTCTTTAGAACCTTTGGAACATGTGTGATGTTGTGTAAGAACATTGAATCTTGTGGTAGACTAACCCTTATGTTAATCTGATAGGTTTAAGACTACTGGTGTGATGCATGTTTTGTGTGTGTGGAGTTTGTTAATGATGATGCAGGTTTCTGAAGATCTCACATTTAGACAAAAAGGGGGAGATTGTTAGCACAAGGATTGTGGCTAAACAGATGGAGCGGTGTGAAACACGTAAGTCTGGACGCGGGAAGTTTGAAAGAGCTGACGTGGCACGATCTCATTGGAAAGGAGATATCAAACTGTGTAAGGAAGAAAGGATATTCAAAGAAGGCAAGTTCGTGGTGATGAATATTGCTGAATATTCATTTAGGAAAGAGGAAACCCTAGTGCAAGACACATATAAAAAGTTGGTGTCGTGAGATAGCTAGGGTTGTCGCTCTTAAGAAGAAAGTGTAGCTCTGTGTGTAAGGCGATTGCACGCGTTCTCTGGTGAGTGAATAAAGAGTGATCACAACTGTTGTTGTGGGTGAGTTGGGTAGATTAGGAATTGGTCAGTGGCATGCTAAGTGTTAGTAGTACATAAATCTGATTAAACACTATTGTAGAATTGTGTTTAAATGATTTCTAATATAAGTTGTGTGTGTTATACAAAATTCTTGGCATTCTCTATATTCTAGTGCTTTCAATTGTTTTAATGGTTCCAAAAACTAATGGTTGATAAAAATGATACATTTATAATAAGTTTATTAAATTATTATTGGTTTAAAATTATAAAAAATTATTAGTATAACAAATGATGTATTTATGATGCATTTATAAATGAATTTTAATTTTTTTAATTTATATAAAAATTTCAAAAATAGAAAGAATAAAAGATTAGCTATAAACTATATGTTTATATTGACATAATTCTCGTATGTTAAATTTTTTTAATAAATAAGAAATGATTATTTGTTTTGAAATTTGTGGTCATTTCTATGTTGAATTTTACAAATGCAATGATGGATTTTTATTAGAATTCTTTAAAACGATTGATATAATAAAAAGTTTACAATGGTAGTGATGAATTTTTATTAGAACAGAAAAATAAGATTTATTGGGTGTTTCAGTTTAGTCAGGTTGACTGCAATGCATGACATGAAAATTCACTCCGTCGGTTGCTTAAGTGCATACATTTTGTGCACAATCACTTTAAATGTACTCTTATAGTGAGTAGAAGAAGAAAATATGTATTTTTAAATGTATTCTTATAAAGTGTATTAGAAGAAAATATGTACTCATATTTTCTATAACGATAAAAGTTTTGAAATTCGTAGAAAATGTTTTATTTTAGATAGTTTTGTCAGAAAAATGCGATTTAGATGGCTGAATAATTGTAAATAAAATTATATATAATAAAATATAAAGTATCGACACAAGAATTTACAAATGATGGATTTGCATAAGCTAGACGCAATTTTCTTAATTCAAAAAATGCCCCATACTGTGACGGTTGCATGTCGTTCCTAATTGTAGGATACAACTGCAATTATTTTGTATTGTACAATTCAAAAACAAATTCTAACAAACGCTTTTTCTATATTGCATTCTGAGACTCAATATGTGAATGACTTTTTATATATATATTTTTTTATATTCTTAAAATGAGAAAACAAAAAACTTTTCTTCTTTCTTTTCCATCATTTTCTTCAAGCTAAACTTATAAAAAAGGTTACTCCCTTTTTAATGAGAATTGATTCTCCATTAAAAATTATAATAATTTTTATCTTACAAAATAAGAAATCAAATTAATTTGATTGTAAGTTGTAACTTAACTCAATTAAAGAGAAATTGACTATTTGACTTAGTCAACAAATAACAAATGAGATTTGAACTAAACCACAATAATAATTGTACTGACCAGAGGTCCATTTGCTAAATTTTGAAAAATCGAAACTCGAGTTCGGTTATTTCCTTCCACTAATACACCAAAGTGTATCCAAAATTTTGAGTTTTGTAATTGATTCTCCGCTTGATATACAAGAAATTTCACCTCTAACTACTAATGTAGGACAAATTACATTTGTTCATTTTATACTTATCAAGCAACCCACTGTAGACACTCATTTCTCATTCAAACAAACTTCGCTTTTAATGTTTTCGCTAGAAAACTCACTAGAAATTGATTGACAGCCACTTCCGTAAAACCGAATTCCAACAATCGCCTACATGAATAAAAATGACTCTAGACACATGCAGACTCGATGGACTCTACTGACTAGACGTATTCTATAGACTAGACAAAAAGACTTTCGAGAATACAAAAGAAAAATCTACTGCATATGAATTGGTAACATTTTTTCAGCCTTGAACCAATCATTATTAATAGCTATCGGATTTAATCGACCAGAAGGTGAACATGATATTTTGAACCCTCCAAACTTTTATGTAAACCAAGACAATAACATAACACAATTTCTTTTCTCATACAACTAGGTTCTCTATTGTATTCATTTTAGCCGTGAATATGCATGGTTAATCATGAGTGAACTTAGAGAACATAGCCTTTCTTTCATTCTCTTAGAAACGATCACATTTAACACTCACAAGGTGATTCGCCATTAACTTTGTTTTAAGGAGTATCGTGTAATACTCCAATTATATGTCAAAGCTATGTCTCAAATCATTAAAAGCAATGCTTATCCTATACACATACAAGAAGCACCGTACATCATTCTAGGAATTGGGTAGAGACTATAGTCTCACACTGTTCTTAGCATATTTAGTTTGATTTAGTTTTCCATTTGAACCTACATCTTGGAATCTCTAGTCACCATCAAACCTCCTCTTAAATCATAGTATTTAAACTCATTCCTCTTGATGATTTTACAATTTAATCTCATGACACCTTTAATAAATAGATCTTAGGTTGTCATTCAATTGGATATAATCTATTGATATTTTACACCATTTGACATCAATTGTATAATGGTTTTTTTTTGTTTTCTTAAAAAACATGACTAAACCCATATAAAAAATCTATCTTTTTGGTTAGATTGTGACCATTTAGAAGGTTGTACTACAACTTTTGGAGATACTCCCACCCTTTTAGGTATTTGTACAAATATATGTTATCTTTCCAAAGTTCATATGACATCTTATCAATAATTTTATGTGGTAAGCAATGCTTTCCCATCATTTTCTAAAATAACTCAGAGTAATGCAATTTTGCATTTATCATCTTTTTTATGAGTTTGAGATTTTTTTAATCTCCATTTGATTCGAGTGATCGCATAATTGATTTTTGATAAATAATGTTATTTATTCAAAATAACGCATATTTTTCATAAAAATTGTCTTCATTTACCAAATATAAATATTTTCATAGTTTTCTCAAGTTGAGTTCTATTTTCCAACTTTTTTTCTTGCTTTAATTTTTTTAAAGCCATAATCTTGCGTCTTAGCAAATGTATATATCTATTAAAATAGATATCAGTTTTACTAGACATGCATCAACGTTTTGACATATCACAATTGTGATATTTTCCACTAAAATTCTTTTAAGCATTTTGCTTTCGAAGTAAGTGATGATTTTTAGAAATATCTTTAAACGTTATTTGCATAATCACATGTGGCAAACTCCAACCAATACAAAATTGGTACGTCGACTCACAAGACTCATGGCCAACATTATCTCCAAATCAATATGATTCACACATTAAGATAAATATCAAAATTCCAATCCATATTAAAAATAAAGTCATTAGTGGTAGACCGATCTCAATTTGAGGTATCGACTCATTATACTTGTTACCATTATAAACGTTGTTATTAACGTTTTTATTTATTGATACTTTTAATTCATTTTGCACAATTACAAACCCGAAAAAGTATATTGAGAATGGACAAAGAATTACATACATCCAAATTCCTATTCTTATGACATAAATATTTCACAAATTATCAGTTTTCGTTAGTTTAATAAACATAATAAAATTTTCAGAATTAAGATTGTAAGAACGTGATTTCTACAGTGTGCAACTGAATAATTTTGAAAAAAATTACATATAATAAAATGTAAAGTACCGATACAAGAATTTGGAAATGATGGACTTGTAGAGGCAAGATGCTCTTTCCTTCATCCCGAAAACGCCCTGTAGTATGACGGTTGCATGGCGTTCCGAATCCCATGATACAACTACAACTATTCTATCTTGCACAATCCAAAAACAGAATCTAACGAACGTTTTTTCTATGTTGCACTCTTAGACTCAACATGTGAGGGATTTTTATGTGTATTTTTTTACACTATTAGAATGAGAAAACAAAGACTTTTTTTTTCTTTTCCATCATTTTCTTAATGATATACAAAGGTTACTCCATTTTAATGAGAATTGATTCTCCACTAAAATCATAATGATTTTTTATGTTACAAAATAATAAACCAAATTAATTTGGTTGTAAGCTGTAACTTAACTCAATTAAAGAGAAATCGACTATTTGACTTAGTCAGCAAATAACAAATAGGGTTTGAACTAAACCACAATAATAATATTACCGACAATTTGTCTATTTGCTAAATTCCAAAAAATTAAAACTCTAGTTTGGTTATCTCCTTCCACTTATATACTAGAATGTATCCAAAGTTTTGAGTTTTGTTATTGATTTTCTGCTTGATATATTTGTTCATTTTATGTTTATCAACCAATCCACTTTACACACTCATTTTTCATTCAAAGGAATGTCGGTTTTAATGTCTTCACTAGAAAACTGGCTGGAAGTTATCGACAACCATTTTTTTAAAACCGAGTTCTAACATTTTCAACAACGACAACGAAACATCATATAAACTTATTAAATCTATCAGAAATGTACATTGTAAGTTTTAATAGCATTTCATCAGAAATGCATCAATAGTATAGACCGATGGATTTTCACAAATATGTCTTGTTCAACGAATAACCGAAAAAATGTTTTCAAACATTTTCAACTGAATTCTGACAGCTTTTTTTTATTTTATCAAATTTAAACTTTATTTAGTTTTATTAATTAATAATTAAAATTACTAAAATTCATATTAAAAATAATAAAACAAAGATAATACAAAATTTAAATACAATAGTTTATACATAAAAGAAAATATTTTTAAAATAAGATTTAAGTACATAATTAAAATAAAAAATAATTAAATTATTGAAGCGGTAGAAACTTTTGCGTAACTTACTACATCATAAATTGGTCCATCAGATGAAGTTCTTAGCGAGTTTCGTCCGTCTGCTTGGCTATTTCATAAAACTGAGTATCTTCTGAAAACTTTGATTCAATTTCTCAATTTCCTATATGAGCTCAAGATCTCGTTGAAACGAGGAAAAAGTTGAAAACGAAGTCGCCTGACTTGTTGTGCGATGACTTTATCACTCGTGATCACTCATCTAGTCCTTCGAGTTTTTTTGGGAGGTTGATTTTGTTTTCGGCAGCTTGGAGTATGTTTTGAAACTGTCTTACTCAAAACCGATGGATTATCTTTTTCTTTTCACCACATCTTTTTCCATTCATACATTTTGTTAAAATACAAAGTCACATCGGTTTTGTGAAGTTCTCAGGGAACTGATTCTACCATTGTAGGGAACCACTTAAAAAACTGATGTGAATGTAATAAAAGAAAACAAAAATCATATGTAAATTATAATTTAAAATTAAGGTTCATAAAAGTATTTACGGAAACGAGAGAATCTAAAGTTCTCAGATTTCGCTTGGGACGTTAGCATAAATCGAATATAGTGTGAAAGATCTTAAGGATGACTTTTCTAGTGCGACCCTTGTATTTAAACCTATAAACATAAAATAAGAATATATTTATGATATTGTAAAAAAATTATAACAAAACTAAACGTAAAATTTGTTTATTACCATGTTGCTCTAGGTAGCTAATAAAGATGAAGTATTGGGATATGTTATCGTCCCGGTTGTTGAACTAATTTTTCTATGGACATTTGAATCCGAGTCGCTGAATTTTGATTTGAAAATTAGAAAATAACACATCGTAGGAAACCATGAACCGCTCCCCAACACACGTTGACCCATGCTGAACGAGAATTCTTCCTACGACATACAAGTTATAAATATAAAATACTTAATTTCAAATAAATATAGAAAACAGTTTTAATAGGAAAAACAAATACTTCAAAATTTAAATGGAAAAAACATTTTTTAATCTACAAATTTAATTAAAATATTTATTTATTATTAATTTACAAAATGCTTTTAGTTTTTTAAAACATCTTTATAGAAAAGTATTTATAAAAATGGTTTAAACATCTTAAAAATTATAAAAACATTGTTGAAAATCTATAAAGTAGTTTTTAATTTTTTTGAAAATAACTTTATATTATACTCAATTTTTTATTTTTTTATTTTATGAAATCCAACAAAAGAGAAAATGTCATCTTGTTCAATCACCATTACAACTATATAAGTTTCTCTTGATGGGCAAAAGGTTTGGCCGACAAGGAAAATTTACTATGGTTATACATTGAATATCGCGACCGCATGCAAGGAAGACCCTAACTAAGAGCCACTTTTGATCCGACCATGACCAATTTCTATCCAACATGCTTCCCTTTCCTAATTATTTCTCAATATGTTTTGATTGCTCCAATGCATTTACTCCAAACCACGTGTTTTTGAAAGTTGAATTCACATTCTATCTTGTTACCAAAACAAATCCAGAGGTGGAAAATCGGTTGTTCAATATCATACTTCTAGTGCTAAAAAATATCCTAAAATGTTTCTTGATAACACCCATATTTACCTTCTAATACATATTTTAATACATTTTAAGCATTTAATTTTTTTCTCAGTGTTTTAGGTGATTTTAGTGCCTTTAGAGTTTTTAACAAAATTTCAGGTTATTTAGATACAAATGACCAAAAAGAAAGCATGTTAGTTAGTGGGTCATATTCTATACATCACAAGCTTTGCATTGCACGGAGGATTTGCCATCAGTAGATTAAACTCAATGTTAACGACAAGATAAAGAAGTTAATTTTTATATGAAATTGGTTTGACAGGGACTACTACTGTCTCATATGTAGCCAAACCCATTTTCCAAACGTAAAAATGTGCTTCTTGCATCTCTTTTCAACTCGCCTATTGTACTCCATGGTATTTTTCTTGATGTTGTCTCGAACTTTCTAGTGCGTTTGTTTTTGATGTATGATCGGTGCAAATCAGTTTCAAAAATTGTAATAGTGTCGTTGATGAGGGCATTAGATCGTCTGGCCGGCCAGAAGACTAGAATAGCCAATCAGAATGCTTGCCCGAGGCCACCGGGCCATTTGGCGTGTCTACTGGTCCAAGCGGTACTACCGGGCCGGCCGCCCAACTTTTCCGGCGAATAGGCCCAAACCTCCGGCCCAACTAGCGGCAACGTGAACAACACCACTAGCCCAACTGGTGACGCCGCCGGCTCAGAAATCAGTTTGGCCGGCTCCAAGGACAACTCGGCCAGTTCCTCGCACAGTCCAACCGATTCAGCCGATTGCACCACCATTCCCACATCTACACAAGGAGACTCGGATCAGCTAACCTACCAACTTCAAGGCATGAACCTGGATGAAGTCTCCATACCAGTGGTGCCACCAGGAGCCATGACAAGGAGCAGAACAAGGGCACTCTTTCACAAGTTCAGTTTGTGGGTAGAAAAACTCCTAGAAGATCATCGACAAAGCGCATAGGGCCAAGAGTACAAAGAAGAGTCCAAAGGCTTCTCAACATTATAAAGGACTTCAGAGACTTGGTGATGAGGACATCAGGTCGTACATCCAGCCAGGAGACCAGACTGGCCGACCAGGAAGCTTGCCCGAGACAGCAGGACCATCTGGCGCGCCTGCCGGACCAGACAGTACCGCCGGACCCTCGACCTATAGGACCAGACCGGTCAACATCGCCGGCGGAGAGGCCCAAGCTTCCGGCACACTTGGTGGGGACGTGAATGACACCGCCGGTCCCCCTGATGACACCGCCGACTCCGGGATCAACTTGGCCGGTCCTGAAGTCATTCCGGCCAGTACCGCGCACAATCCAGCCGGTACAGGCCATCCAGCCGAGTACACGCACACTTCCACTTCTACACAAGAGGACTCGGACCAAATGAGCTACCAGCTCCAGGACATGCACTTAGAGGAAGTATCTACACCAGTGGTACCTCCAGGAGCAATGACAAGAAGCAGATCAAGAGCACTCTTCCACAAATTCAGCTTATGGGTCGACAAGCTTCTAGAGGAAGAACAGCTAAGGACAATGGGCCAGAAGAGCAAATTAGAGTCCAAAGGCTTCTCAACAACACAAGGAACATCAGAGACTTGGGCTTTAGTTGCAAGAGAGGTCAGGGCCCAAAGATTCTTAACCCTACTCCAAGTCGAAGACTAGGAGCAAGGCGCGTGCATGCCACAAGGACGGCCACCTTCCATTTCTTGGCCATGAGGTAAGTTAAGGTAAGTTTTCAATAAGAATATTTGCCTCTTTCTGTTTTGCAGGGTAGGATCTAGAATATTTACTTTTATTGAGTCAAAAACATTTTAGGAATAGGTCCTTTTTCGATTATACACTTTTGTATCTTTTCCTTTGTGCACTTTTGTAAGTTTTCCTTTTCTTATTTGGGTCGACCCTAGAAGGTCAAGCTGTCGAGCATATTAATAAGGCTCCTTCCAGCATTGTAGTTCGACAACCTTTTTGATTATTAATAAAGTAGAACTTTTTCCCTACAAGCTTTCTCTCAAGAGAGACTTGTGCGCTTAGAACCTAGTTGAGACCAGCCCTCCTAGCTCTAAGTTTGTGATTTATCACGAGGTTCATCACCCCTCGTGTGGTTCACTTCACCCTTCCATCGTTTACCAACCAGAAAACCCCTATCCAGAAGCCTAAGGTTGAGTTTCTCACCTAATCTTCTACAAACAGCCCACGCGCATACATCCTTGAATCAAGGCTTGTATCATTTTGGTATCAGAGCTTAAAGCTCCTAAACCAGGTTGTTTCTATCCTTTTGCTTGTTTTGTTTTGTGTTCTTGCATTAGTTTAAGTCGCATTCAAGAAAAATCAAAAAAATAACCTCAAACTCCAAACCGAGTGCATCTAGCCTCCTACGTGTATCACTAGGGTTTAGATTCACTTTTTGCATTGCATACACGTTTTCCTTTTTGTTTAAGTCATATTTCCTTTATTTTTAAGTCTAATTAAAAAGAAAAGAAAAAGAAAATAGAAAAGATACTAAAGAAATTCGAATTGGACAGCTAGCACAAGTTGTCTAGGAAGTTTCCTTTTTTCGAATTTCCTTTCTTTAGAATTTTCCTTTTTGCATTTTTTCGAAACCCCTATAAAAAGAAAACCCTCCTAATAATTTAGGAGCAACCTAATTGTCTTCTTTCTTTGTAGCACACATGGGAGAAGAGAATAGAGACGCAGCTGAAGCCATGATGGCCATGTTCACCACACTCCAAACACAACTCGCATCCATAGGCGAGAGGTTGGAGCGTGGAGAGACCGTAAGATTCCAGGCCATAAGGCACGTGAGAGCTGAGCCAGATCGTCCTGAGGGTCCTGAGTACCTTAGGACACGGCACGAACAGGAGGAACCCCAGCCAGATGGAGATGAGGACATGCAACCTCATAACTATCACCATAGGCCGAGAGGACCTCCACGGCAACCAGAGGCAGAAGATGATGGCTTTGAGCCATATGGTCTTCACCAGAGACCAAGAATGCCTCCTAGACGTCATGAGGATGGAGATGAACACACCTATAACCGGGTAATTCATCCTGATGTTAAACTAACTCCTCCAACTTTTGCAGGAAAAGTAGACCCCGAGGCTTACCTAGATTGGGAGAAGCGAATGGATCATATCTTTGATCACTACAACCAACCAGGACCTAGGAGAGTCTCAATGGCAGTAGCACAACTCACGGACAATGCCCTCATCTGGTGGGATCGTGAGGTATCTGACAGAAGGAGGAAGAGAATGAGGCCCGTAGACTCATGGGTCGACATGAAAGACCTCATGCGACAAAGGTATGTTCCACCCTACTTCCATAGGGATTTGCAACGACGTTTTCGTACTCTTAAGCAGGGTACCAGATCAGTAGAGGAGTACTATGAAGAGTTCGAGAGGTTAAGGAACAGATTGGAGCTCAATGATGATGAAGAAGCATTGATGGCGCAATTCTTGGATGGACTCCAAGAAAGGATCAGCTACAAGGTGGAAAGGCAAATCTACAACGACTTCAAGGACTTGTTCCACCTATCTGTGCAAGCTGAACAGCACATCAAACGTAAGAGCCAAGACATCCGCAGCAAGCCTAAGACACCTTGGGCACCAAGCAACATGCCTAAGACAGTGGACAAAGGCAAAAGCGTAGAGATCGAGTCAAGGTTCAAGAGCAAGCCTCCTGAACCCACCCGTGACCAGAGAGAGCCTGGTAAGTCTTCTAACCCTCAAAGATCACGTGACATAACTTGTTTCAAGTGCAGGGGACGTGGACACATCTCAAGGGAGTGCCCAAACAACCGAGTCATGCTGATTACTGAGGCAGGAGAATATGAGTCCCAAGATGAAGAGGAATATGGACCAGAAGGAGAATATGGTGACATTGAGTACCCTGATGTGGGGGAAGTGCTGGTCACTAGACGTATCCTCAGTGCAATGGTGGATCCTTCAGAGACCATCCAAAGGGAGAACATCTTCCACAGCCGTTGCACCATCAAGGGAAAGGTATGTAACCTCATCATAGATGGTGGTTCTTGCACTAACGTTGCTAGTGCGTATATGGTTGATAAGCTAGGTCTAGAAAGGACCCGGCATCCTCGACCATATAGACTGAGATGGCTTGATGACAAAGTGGAGCTCAAGATTCATGAGCAAGTCACTGTGCCATTCAGTGTGGGCAAGTACCAAGACCAGGTCGTGTGCGACGTGGTGCCCATGCAAGCTGGCCATCTTCTACTAGGAAGACCATGGCAGTTTGACAAAGAGACCAGGCATGATGGCAGAACCAATCTATACACCTTCGTGCATGACAAGAGAAAGGTCAGCCTAGCTCCTCTTACACCTGCCCAAGTACATGAGCTACAACTCCAAATGAGTAAGGAAAAGAAACTTGTCAAGTCTAACTTTCTTATTCAACCTAGTCATGTCCGGAGAGCTTTAGCCTCAAGGATTTAATGTTACTAATGGTTTTCAAGGAAGTGTTGAGTATAGAACAGGGACAGGTAGAGCTACCTCATGAAGTAGCAACACTCCTCAACAAATTCCAGGATGTATTTCCAGAGGAGATACCAGCAGGCTTGCCTCCTTTACGTGGCATAGAACACCAGATTGATCTAGTGCCCGGAGCAGCCCTGCCCAACCGGCCAGCCTACCGGATGAGTCCAGAGGAGTCCAAGGAGCTTGAGAAGCAAGTCAAGGAGCTCCTGGAGAAAGGATATGTTCGAGAGAGCCTCAGTCCATGTGCTGTACCAGTGCTACTAGTGCCCAAGAAGGATGGAACTTGGCGCATGTGCATGGACTGCCGAGCAATCAACAACATCACAGTCAAGTATAGGCATCCAATACCACGACTGGATGACATGCTAGATGAGCTGAGTGGAGCCACGGTCTTCTCCAAGATAGACCTCAAAAGTGGATACCACCAGGTAAGAATGAAGGAAGGTGATGAGTGGAAGACTGCTTTCAAGACAAAGCAAGGGCTCTACGAGTGGACAGTCATGCCATTTGGCTTGACTAATGCCCCAAGCACCTTCATGCGCCTTATGAACCAAGTTCTTAGGGCGTACATTAGTAAGTTTGTGGTAGTTTATTTTGATGACATACTTGTTTATAGTAAGTGCCTACGGGAACACCTCACACATCTTGAGATGGTCCTTAAAACCCTTCGACAAGAAGAGCTTTATGCCAATCTCAAGAAGTGCACCTTTTGTACTGATAAGCTTGTCTTATTAGGTTTTGTTGTGAGTTCACAGGGCCTACAGGTTGATGAGGAGAAGATTCGAGCCATACAAGAATGGCCAACACCAGGAAACATCAGCCAAGTAAGGAGCTTCCACGGACTGGCCAGCTTCTATAGGAGATTCGTGCCCAACTTCAGCAGTATTTCCTCACCACTGACGGCAGTAGTGAAGAAGAACGTGGGATTCAGCTGGGGAGAATCTCAGGAGAAGACATTCCAGGCCTTGAAGGACAGCCTTACACATGCACCAGTGCTAGTCCTTCCCGACTTCAACAAAACGTTTGAAGTGGAGTGTGATGCCTCTGGAATAGGCATAGGAGCAGTGCTAACCCAAGGAGGGAGACCAGTGGCATACTTCAGTGAGAAGCTAGGTGGTGCCTCACTGAACTACCCCACTTATGACAAGGAGCTCTATGCCCTTGTCCGAGCATTGGAGACTTGGCAGCATTACTTGCTGTCCAAGGAGTTTGTGATCCACACTGATCACGAGACTCTCAAACACCTCAGAGGGCAAACCAATCTCAAGAGAAGACATGCCAGGTGGATGGAGTTCATAGAGACCTTCCAGTACATCATCAAGTACAAGAAGGGCAAAGACAATGTGGTAGCCGATGCACTATCAAGGAGGTTTGCCTTGATATCAACCATGGAGGCAAAGGTCCTAGGATTCGAGCACATCAAGGATCTATACAAGGATGATCCTGACCTTGCTGAGAGCTACAAGGAGTGTAGCACAGGGAGTCATGGCAAATTCTACATCCATGAGGGATTCTTGTTCCGAGAAAGAAGGCTGTGCATACCACAAGGATCACTAAGGGAGCTTATCATCCGAGAAGCTCATGGAGGAGGACTCATGGGCCACTTTGGTGTCGACAAGACTCTAGCAGTGGTCAAGGAGCACTTCTACTGGCCACACATCAAGAGGACAATAGAAACGCATTGTGCAAGGTGCATCACTTGCAAGAAAGCAAAGTCCCGAGTGCAACCTCACGGGTTGTATCTCCCACTGCCCATACCAACACATCCATGGGTGGACATATCGATGGATTTTGTTCTAGGTCTGCCCAAGATCAACCACAAAGATGCAATCTTTGTAGTGGTGGACAGATTCTCCAAGATGGCACATTTCATCCCATGTGCCTATGTCAATGATGCCACACAAACAGCTGAGTTGTTCTTCAGGGAGATAGTACGGCTTCATGGAGCGCCAAGGACCATCGTATCAGGTAGGGACACCAAGTTCCTCAGCCATTTCTGGAGGACCCTTTGGAGAAAACTAGGCACGAAGCTACTCTTCTCAACCACTTGCCATCCTCAAACCGATGGCCAAACTGAAGTTTTCAACAGGACCCTATCAACGCTTCTCAGAACAACACTAGGGAAGAACCTAAAGACTTGGGTGGAGTGCCTGCCATTCATTGAGTTCGCCTACAACCGAGCCGTGCACTCAGCAACCAAGAAGACACCATTTGAAGTGGTATACGGCTTCAACCCTCTCACCCCATTGGAGCAAACACCACTGCCACCAGGTGAGATGACCAACCTCAATGGAGCATCCAAAGCAGAGTTCATAAGGAGGTTACACCAGAAGGTAGCAGAGAACTTGGAGAAGAGGACCGGACAGTACGTGACTCATGCCAACAAAGGAAGAAAGGAGGTGATCTTTCAACCAGGCGATTGGGTGTGGCTACACCTACGGCAGAAGAGGTTCCCCAACCTAAGGAGTTCCAAGCTAGCACCAAGAGGAGATGGACCATTCAGAGTGCTGGAGGGGATCAACAACAACGCCTACGGATCGAGCTTCCAGGTGAGTTTAATGTGTCCAATACGTTCAATGTTACTGACTTGGCCCCTTTCCATGCAGATGAACCAGTTTTGAGGACAAAACCTACTGAAGAGGAGGAATGATGAGGACATCAGGTCGTACATCCAGCCAGGAGACCAGACTGGCCGACCAGGAAGCTTGCCGAGACAGCAGGACCATCTGGCGCGCCTGCGGACAGACAGTACCGCCGGACCCTCGACCTATAGGACCAGACCGGTCAACATCGCGGAGAGGCCCAAGCTTCGGCACACTTGGTGGGGACGTGAATGACACCGCCGGTCCCTCTGATGACACCGCCGACTCGGGATCAACTTGGCCGGTCCTGAAGTCATTCCGGCCAGTACCACGCACAATCCAGCCGGTACAGCCGATCCAGCTGAGTACACGCGCACTTCCACTTCTACACAAGAGGACTCAGACCAAATGAGCTACCAGCTCCAGGACATGCACCTAGAAGAAGTATCTACACCAGTGGTACCTTAAGGAGCAATAACAAGAAGCAGATCAAGAGCACTCTTCCACAAATTCAGCTTTTGGGTCGACAAGCTCCTAGAGGAAGAACAGCTAAGGACAATGGGCCAGAAGAGCAAATTAGAGTCCAAAGGCTTCTCAACAACACAAGGAACATCAGAGACTTGGGCTTTAGTTGCAAGAGAGGTCAGGGCCCAAAGATTCTTAACCCTACTCCAAGTCGAAGACTAGGAGCAAGGCGCGTGCATGCCACAAGGACGACCACCTTCCATTTCTTGGCCATGAGGTAAGTTAAGGTAAGTTTCAATTCGAATATATGCCTCTTTCTGTTTTGCAGGGTAGGATCTAGAATATTTACTTTTATTGAGTCAAAGACATTTTAGGAATAGGTCCTTTTCGATTATACACTTTTGTATCTTTTCCTTTTGTGCACTTTTGTAAGTTTTCCTTTTCTTATTTGAGTCGACCCTAGAAGGTCAAGCTGTCGAGCATATTAATAAGGCTCCTTCCAGCATTGTAGTTCGACAACCTTTTGATATTAATAAAGATAGAACTTTTTCCCCAACAAGTTATTCTCTCAAGAGACTTGTGCCCTTAGAACCTAGTTGAGACCAGCCTCCTAGCTCTAAGTTTGTGATTTATCACGAGGTTCATCACCCCTCGTGTGGTTCACTTCACCCTTCCATCGTTTACCAACCAGAAAACCCCTATCCAGAAGCCTAAGGTTGAGTTTCTCACCTAATCTTCTACAAACAGCCCACGCGCATACATCCTTGAATCAAGGCTTGTATCACTTGGGCTTTCGTGGCAAAAGAGATTAGGGCCCAACAATTCATAACCCTACTCCAAGTCGAAGACTAGGAGCTAGGCGCGTGCATGCCACAAGGTCGGCCACCTTCCATTTCTTGGCCGAAAGGTAAGAATGATAAGTTTTCAATTATATACTTGCCTTTTCTGTTTTTCATGATAGGAATAGTAAGTTTTACATTTTTGAGTCAAGAACAATTTAGGTAGTTATCCTTTTTCGGTTATTTCCATTTTGTAATTTTTCTTGTGCACTTTTGTAACTTTTCCATTTTTAATTTGAGTCGACTCTAGAAGGTCAAGGCTGCCGAGCATATTAATAAGGCTCCTTCAGCATTGTAGTTCGATAACTTTTCATTATTAAAAAGGATAGAACTTTGTTCCTAAGAGTTTTCTCCCAAAGCTCTTACGCTTAGAACCCTAGTTGAGACCAGCCCTCCTAGCTTCTAAGTTGTGATTTATCACGAGGTTCGTCACCCCTTGTGTGGTTCACTTCACCTCTCCATCCAATACCCACCAGAAAATCCCCATCCAGAAGCCTAAGGCCGAGTTTCTTGTCTAATCTTCTCCAAGCAGCCCACGCGTGTTACGGCCTTGGTTCAAGGCTTGTACCATTTTGGTATCAGATCTTAAGCTCCTAAAACCAGGTTGTTTCTATCTTTTACTTTAGTCTTAATTCCAATTCGTGCATTAGTTCAAGTCTCATTCAAAAAAATCAAAAAAATAACATCTAGAATTCAAACCGACTTCATCCAGCTCCTATGTGGATCACTAGTGTTTAGATTCATTCTTTGCATTACAACTTCGGTTTTTCCTTTTTGTTTAAGCATAATTTCCATTCTTAATGAAGTTAAACCAAAAGCAAAAAAAAATAAAAATAGAAAACTACAAACAAAATCGACCAAAAAAGATCTAGGAGATTTGCGCATTAATTGCTAGAAAGTTTTCTTTTTTTTTACTCTTTCCTTTTTTTCAAAATTTTCTTTTGTTCTATTTGCATCTTCCACTATAAAAGAAAATTCTCCTAATAAATTCTTAGGAGTAAACTAACTTGTTTTTCTTTTAGCACAAGATGGCTGAAGGAAACCAAGATGCAACCGAGGCCATGATGGCCATGTTCACCACCCTCCAAACATAACTCGCATCAATCGCAAGAGGTTGGAGCGCGTGGAGAGGCCGGTGAGATTCCAGGCCATAAGGCACGTGAGGGCTGACCAAGACCCTGCTGAAGGTCCTAATCACCGTAGGACACGGCCATAATAGGAGGAGCCCCAGCCTGATGGAGATGAGGACGCACAGCCTCACGGCTATTACCCTAGACCAAGAGGACCTCCACGACAAGCAAAAGCAGAGTGCAATGGCTACGAGCCCTATGGTCATCACCAGAGACCAAGGATGCCGCCTAGATATCATGAGGATGGAGATGACTACGCGTACAATCAGGTAAACAATCATGATGTTAAGCTAACACCTCCTAGTTTTTGCAGGAAAAGTAGACCCCGAGGCCTATCTAGATTGGGAGAGGAGGATGGATCACATATTCGACCACTACAACCAACCAGGCCCTAGGAGAGTCTCTATGGTAGTAGCACAACTCATGGATAATGCCCTCATCTGGTGGGATCGTGAGCCTTCTGACCGTAGGAGAAGAAGATTGAGGCCCATAGACTCTTGGGTCGACATGAAGGACCTCATGAGGCAAAGGTTTGTTCTACCTTATTTCCATAAGGATTTGCAACGATGTTTTTGTACTCTTAAATAGGGCACAAGATCAGTAGAGGAGTACTACGAGGAGTTTGAAAGGCTAAGGAACAGGATGGAGCTCAATGACGATGAGGAGGCATTGATGGCTCAATTCTTGGATGGGTTGCAAGAGAGGATTAGCCGAAAGGTGGATAGACAAATCTACAACGATTTCAAGGACTTGTTCCACCTCTCTGTCCAGGCTGAGTAGCACATCAGGCGTAAGGGACAAGACCTACGCAGCAAGCCAAAGACACCTTGGGAACCAAGCATTGGCACCAAGCCCGTAGACAAGGGCAAGAGTGTGGAAATCGAATCACGGTTCAAGAGCAAGCCTCTGAGCAAACCCGTAACCAGAGAGAGCCTAGTAAGTCTTCTAACCCTTAGAGATCACGTGACATCACTTGTTTTAAGAGTAGGGGTCGCGGTCACATCTCAAAGGAGTGCCCAAACAACCAAGTCATGCTGATCACGGAAGCTAGAGAGTATGAGTCTCAAGATGAAGAGGACTTTGAACCATAAGCAGAATACGGTGACATTGAGTACCCTGATGTGGGGGAAGTGCTGGTCACTAGACGCATCGTTAGTGCAATGGTAGATCCCTCCGAGACCATTGATATGGAGAACATCTTCCACAGCCGGTGCACCATCAAGGGCAAGGTATGTAATCTCATCATAAATGGTGGTTCTTGCACTAATGTGGCTAGTGCGTATATGGTTGATAAGCTAGGCCTAGAGAAGACAAGGCACCCCCGGCCATATCGACTGAGATGGCTAGATGACAAGGTGGAGCTCATGATCCACGAGCAAGTAACGGTGCCATTCAATGTGGGCAGATACCAGGATCAGGTAGTTTGTGACGTAGTACCTATGCAAGCTGGCCATCTTCTGCTATGAAGGTCATGGCAGTTCGACAAGGAGACAAGACATGATGGTCGAACCAATCTCTATACCTTTGGGCACAACAAGAAAAAGATCAGCCTAGCTTCTCTCACACATTCCCCCAGGTACACGAGCTACAACAACAAATGAGTAAAGAAAAGAAACTTATTAAATCTAATTTTCTCATTCAACCGAGTCATGTCTGGAGAGCTTTAGCCTCAAAGGACCACCAGGCCAAAACGAAAGAGAGTCATTTCTGGAGAGCTTTAGCCTCAAAGGACCACCAGGTCAAAATGAAAGAGGGTCATGAGTGGAAGACTGCTTTCAAGACAAAGCAAGGGCTCTACGAGTGGATAGTCATGCCATTTGGCTTGACTAATGCCCCCAAGCACCTTCATGCGCCTTATGAACCAAGTTCTTAGGGCGTACATCAGTAAGTTCGTAGTTGTTTATTTTGATGATATACTAGTTTACAGTAAGTGTCTACGGGAACACCTCACACATCTTGAGATGGTACTTAAAACCCTTCGACAAGAAGAGCTTTATACCAATCTCAAGAAGTGCACCTTTTGTACTGACAAGCTTGTTTTCTTAGGCTTTGTTGTAAGTTCACAGGACTTACAGGTTGATGGAGAAAATATTTGAGCCATAAAAGAGCGGCTAACACCAAGCAACATCATCCAAGTTAGGAGCTTCCACGGTCTGGCCAGCTTCTACAGAAGATTCGTGTCCAACTTCAGCAGCATTGCCTCACCACTGAACGCAGTAGTGAATAAGAACGTGGGGTTTAGCTGGGAGAAGCTCAAGAGAAGGCATTCCATGCCTTGAAGGATAGCCTCACACATGCATCAATGCTAGTCCTGCCCGACTTCAATAGGACGTTTGAAGTGGAGTGTGATGCCTTTGAAATAGGCATAGGAGTAGTACTAACCCAAGGAGGACGGCCAGTGGCATACTTCAGTGAGAAATTAGGTGGGGCCTCTGATACAAACCTCGATTCAAGGCTTGGATGCGCGTGGGCTATTTGGAGAAGGTTATGTGAGAAACTCGACCTTAGACTTCTTGGATAGGAGTTTTTGGGTTGGTATTCGATGGAAAGGTTAAGTGAACCACACGAGGGGTGATGAACCTCGTGATAAATCACAAACTTAGAGCTAGGAGGGCTGGTCTCAACTAGATTCTAAGCGCACAAGATTCTTGAGAGAAAACTTGTTGGGGAAAAAGTTCTATCTTTATTAATATCAAAAAGATTATCGAACTACAATTCTGGAAGGAGCCTTATTAATATGCTCGACAGCTTGACCTTCTAGGGTCGACTCAAAGAAAGAAAAGGAAAGATTACAAAAGTGCACAAATGGAAAATGTACAAAAGTGTATAACCGAAAAATGACCTATTCCTAAAATGTCTTTGAATCAAAAATGTAAATATTCTAGATCCTACCCTGCAAAACAGAAAGAGGCAAATATTCATATTGAAATTTACCTTACTTACCTCACGGCCAAGAAATGGAAGATGGCCGTCCTTGTGGCATGCAGGTGCCTTGCTCCTAGTCTTCGACTTGGAGTAGAGTTAGGAATCCTTGGGCCTTGACCTCTCTTGCCACTAAAGCCCAAGTATCTGAAGTCCCTTGCATTGTTGAGAAGCGTTTGGACTCTTCTTTTCACTTCTGGCCCATTGTCTTTAGTCGATCTTCCTCTAGGAGCTTGTTGACCCATAAGCTGAACTTGTGGAAGAGTGCTCTTGATCTACTCATTGTCATTGCTCCTGGTGGCACTACTGGTGTGGAGACTTCCTCTAGATGCATTTCCTGAAGCTGGTAGCTTATCTGGTCCGAGTTTCCCTGTGTAAAAGTTGAAATGCTCGTGTACTCGGCTGGATTGGCTGTACCGGCTGGACTGTGCGAGCTACTTGCCGGAGTGCCTTCAAGACCGGCCAAGTTGTTCCCGGAGTCGGCGGCGTCACCAAAGGGACCGGCGGTGTCATCCACGTCGCCACCAATAGTGCCGGAAGTTTGGGCCTCTCCGCCAGCAATGCTGATCGGTCCGGTCATATTGGTCGAGGGTCCGGCGGTACCGCTTGGGCTGGCAGACGTGCCAAACGGCCCGGCTGTCTCGGGCAAGCTTCCTGGTCGGCCAGTCTGATCTCCTGGCTGTACATACGACCTGATTTCCTCATCATCCCCTCCCTATTCAGTAGGTTTTCACCTCAAAACTGGTTCATCTGCATGGAAAGGGGCTAAGTCAGTTACGTTGAACGTGTTGGACACATTAAAATTACCAGGGAGCTCGATCTGGTAGGCGTTGTTGTTGATCCTCTCCAGCACTCTGAATGATCCATCTCCTCTTGGTGCTAGCTTGGAACTCCTTAGGTTGGGGAACCTCTCCTGCCATAGGTGTAGCCACACCCAATCGCCTGGTTGAAAGATCACCTCCTTTCTTCCCTTGTTGGCATGAGTCACGTACTACCCGGTCCTTTTCTCCAAGTTCTCTGCTATCTTCTGGTGTAACTTCCTTATGAGCTCTGCCTTGGATGCTCCGTTGAGGTTGGTCATCTCTGCTGGTGGCAGTGGCGTTTGCTCCAATGGGGTAAGAGGGTTGAAGCCGTATACTACATCAAATGGTGTCTTCTTGGTTGCTGAGTGCATGGCTCGGTTGTAAGCAAACTCTATGAATGGCAGGCACTCCACCCAAGTATTGAGGTTCTTCCCTAGTGTAGTCCTGAGAATAGTTGATAGCGTCCTGTTGACAACTTCAGTTTGGCCATCGGTTTGAGGATGGCAGGTGGTAGAGAAGAGTAGCTTCGTGCCTAACTTCCTCCAAAGGGTCCTCCAGAAATGGCTGAGAAACTTGGTATCCCTGTCTGATACGATGGTCCTTGGCACTCCATGAAGCCGTACTATCTCCCTGAAGAACAGCTCGGCTGTTTGCGTGGCATCATTGACATTGGCACACGGAATGAAGTGTGCCATCTTGGAGAATCTGTCCAGCACTACAAAGATTGCATCTTTGTGGTTGATCTTGGGCAGTCCTAGAACAAAGTCCATTGATATATCCATCCATGGATGCGTCGGTATGGGCAGTGGGAGATACAACCCGTGAGGTTGCACTCGGGACTTTGCTTTCTTGCAAGTGATGCACCTTGCACAATGCGTTTCTATTGTCCTCTTGATGTGTGGCCAGTAGAAGTGCTCCTTGACCACTGCTAGAGTCTTGTCGACACCAAATTGGCCCATGAGTCCTCCTCCATGAGCTTCTCGGATGATAAGTTCCCTTAATGATCCTTGTGGTATTCACAGCCTTCTCTCTCGGAACAAGAATCCCTCATGGATGGAAAACTTGCCATGACTCCCTGTGCCACACTCCTTGTAGCTCTCAGCAAAGTCAGGATCATCCTTGTATAGGTTCTTGATGTGCTCGAATCCTAGGACCTTTGCCTCCATGGTGGATATCAAGGCAAACCTCCTTGATAGTGCATCGGCTACCACATTGTCTTTGCCCTTCTTGTACTTGATGATGTGGGAAGGTCTCTATGAACTCCATCCACCTGGCATGTCTCCTCTTGAGATTGGTTTGCCCTCTGAGGTGTTTGAGAGTCTCATGATCAGTGTGGATCACAAACTCCTTGGACAGCAAGTAATGCTGCCAAGTCTCAATGCTCGGACAAGGGCATAAAGCTCCTTGTCATAAGTGGGAGTAGTTCAGTGAGGCACCACCTAGCTTCTCACTGAAGTATGCCACTGGTCTCCCTCCTTGGGTTAGCACTGCTCCTATGCCTCAGAGGCATCACACTCCACTTCAAATGTCTTGTTGAAGTCGGGCAGGACTAGCACTGGTGCATGTGTAAGGCTGTCCTTCAAGGCCTTGAATGCCTTCTCCTGAGCTTCTCCCCAGCTGAATCCACGTTCTTCTTCACTACTGCCGTCAGTGGTGAGGCAATACTGCTGAAGTTGGGCGAATCTCCTATAGAAGCTGGCCAGTCCGTGGAAGCTCCTTACTTGGCTGATGTTTCCTGGTGTTGGCCATTCTTGTATGGCTCGAATCTTCTCTTCATCAACCTGTAGGCCCTGTGAACTTACAACAAAACCTAAAAGACAAGTTTATCAGTACAAAAGGTGCACTTCTTGAGATTGGCATAAAGCTCTTCTTGTCGAAGGGTTTTAAGTACCATCTCAAGATGTGTGAGGTGTTCCCGTAGGCACTTACTATAAACTAGTATATCATCAAAGTAAACTACCACAAACTTACTGATGTGCCCTAAGAACTTGGTTCATAAAGGCATGAAGGTGCTTGGGGCATTAGTCAAGCGAATGGCATGACTGTCCACTCGTAGAGTCCTTGCTTTGTCTTGAAAGCAGTCTTCCACTCATCACCTTCCTTCATTCTTACCTGGTGGTATCCACTTTTGAGGTCTATCTTGGAAGACCGTGGCTCCACTCAGCTCATCTAGCATGTCATCCAGTCGTGGTATTGGATGCCTGTACTTGACTGTGATGTTGTTGATTGCTTTCGGCAGTCCACACGCACATCGCCAAGTCCCATCCTTCTTGGGCACTAGTAGCACTGGTACAGCACATGGACTGAGGCTCTCTCGAACATATCCTTTCTCCAGGAGCTCCTTGACTTGCTTCTCAAGCTCCTTGGACTCCTCTGGACTCATCCGGTAGGCTGGCGGTTGGGCAGGGCTGCTCCGGGCACTAGATCAATCTGGTGTTCTATGCCACGTAAAGGAGGCAAGCCTGCTGGTATCTCCTCTGGAAATACATCCTGGAATTTGTTGAGGAGAGTTGCTACTTCAGGAGGTAGCTCTACCTGTCCCTGTTCTACACTCAAAACTTCTTTGAAGACCATTAGTAACATTAAATCCTTGAGGCTAAAGCTCTCCGGACATGGCTTGGTTGAATAAGAAAATTAGACTTGATAAGTTTCTTTTCCTTACTCATTTGGAGTTGTAGCTCATGTACCTGGGCAGGTGTAAGAGGAGCTAGGCTGACCTTTCTCTTGTCATGCACGAAGGTGTAGAGATTGGTTGGCCATCATGCCTGGTCTCTTTGTCAAACTGCCATGGTCTTCCTAGTAGAAGATGGCCAGCTTGCATGGGCACCACGTCGCACACGAACTTGGTCTTGGTATTTGCCCACACCGAATGGCACAGTGACTTGCTCATGGATCTTGAGCTCCACTTTGTCATCTAGCCATCTCAGTCTATATGGTCGAGGATGTCTTGTCTTTTCTAGACCTAGCTTATCAACCACATATGCACTAGCAACGTTAGTGCAAGACCCACCATCTATGATGAGGTTACATACCTTGCCCTTGATGGTGCAACGTCTGTGGAAGATGTTCTCCCTTTGGATGGTCTCTGAAGGATCCACCATTGCACTGAGGATGCGCCTAGTGACCAGCACTTCCCCCACATCAGGGTACTCAATGTCACATACTCCACTTCTTGTTCATAGTGCTCTTCATCTTGGGACTCATATTCTCCAGCCTCCGTAATCAACATGACCCGGTTGTTTGGGCACTCCCTTGAGATGTGTCCACGACCCTACACTTGAAACAAGTGATGTCACGTGATCTTTGAGGGTTAGAAGACTTACCAGGCTCTCTCTGGTCACGGGTGGGTTCAGGAGGCTTGCCCTTGAACCTTGACTCGATCTCTATGCTCTTGCCTTTGTCTACGGGCTTGAATGTTGCTTGGTGCCCATGTCTTAGGCTTGCTGCGGATGTCTTGGCTCTTACGCTTGATGTGCTGCTCAGCCTGGACAGATAGGTGGAACAAGTCTTGAAGTCATTGTAGATTTGCCTTTCCACCTTGCGGCTGATTCTTTCTTGGAGTCCATCCAAGAATTGTGCCATCAATGCTTCTTCATCATCATTGAGCTCTAGTCTGTTCCTTAGCTTCTCGAACTCTTCATAGTACTCTCTACTGATCTGGTACCCTGCTTAAGAGTATGAAAACGACGTTGCAAGTCCCTATGAAAGTAAGGTGGAACAAACCTTTGTCGCATGACATCTTTCATGTCGACCCATGAGTCTATGGGCCTCATTCTTTTCCTCCTTTTGTCAGATACCTCACGAACCCACCAGATGAGGGCATTGTCCGTGAGTTGTGCTACTGCCATTGAGACTCTCCTAGGCCCTGGTTGGTTGTAATGATCAAAGATATGATCCATTCTTCTCCCCCAATCTAGGTAAGCCTCAGGGTCTACTTTTCCTACAAAACTTGGAACTTGGAGGAGTTAGCTTTAACATCAGGATGAATTACCCGGTTGTAGGTGTGTTCATCTCCATCCTCATGATGTCTAGGAGGCATTCTTGGTCTCTGGTGAAGACCATATGGCTCAAAGCCATCATCTTCTGCCTCTGGTTGCCGTGGAGGTCCTCTCGGCCTATGGTGATAGTTATGAGGTTGTGTGTCCTCATCTCCATCTGGCTGGGGTTCCTCCTGTCTGCTGTGTCCTAAGGTGCTCAGGACCCTCAGGACGGTCTTGCTCAGCTCTCACGTGCCTTATGGCCTGAATCACTGGTCTCCACGCGCTCCAACCTCTCGCCTATTGATGCGAGTTGTGTTTGGAGGGTGGTGAACATGGCCATCATGGCTTCGGTTGCTTCTCTATTTTCTTCTGTCATTGCGTGCTACAAAGAAAGAAGACAAGTTATGCTACTCCTAAATTATTAGGAGGGTTTTCTTTTATAAGGATTTGAAAAAAAATGCAAAAAGGAAAAATCTGAGAAATGGAAATTTCGAAAATATGAAGATTTGAAAAAAAGGAAACTTTCTTGACAACTATTGCTAGCTATCCAATTCGAATCCTTTAGGTATTTTTCCTATATTCTTTTTCTTTTCTTTTTAGTTTAACTTAAAATAATGGAAATATGATTCTAACAAAAAGGAAAGTCGAATATAGCAATGCAAGAATGATTCTAGAACCTAGTGATGCACGTAGGATCTAGATGCACTCGGTATGAGTTTAGATGTTATTTTTGATTTTTCTTGAATCTTAAACTAATGCAAGAACTAAAAACAAAACAAGCAAAAGGATAGAAACAACCTGGTTTAGGAGCTTTAAGCTCTGATACCAAAATGATACAAGCTTGATTCAAGGATGTATGCGCGTGGGCTGTTTGTAGAAGATTAGGTGAGAAACTCAACCTTAGGCTTCTGGATAGGGGTTTTCTGGTTGGTAAACGATGGAAGGGTGAAGTGAACCACATGAGGGGTGATGAACCTCGTGATAAATCACAAACTTAGAGCTAGGAGGGCTGGTCTCAACTAGGTTCTAAGCGCACAAGATTCTTAGAGAGAAAACTTGTTGAAAAAAGTTCTACTTTATTAATATCAAAAAGGTTGTCGAACTACAATGCTGGAAGGAGCCTTATTAATATGCTCGACAGCTTGACCTTCTAGGGTCGACACAAATAAAGAAAAAGGAAAGTTTACAAAAGTGCACAAATGGAAAAATTACAAAAGTGAATAACATAAAAGGGGCTTCTACCTAAATTGTCTTTGACTCAAAATGTAAATATTCTAAATCCTACCCTGCAAAACAGAAAGAGGCTAGTATATAATTTGAAAACTTACCTTTCTTACCTATCGGCCAAGAAATGGAAGGTGGCCGACCTTGTGGCATGCACGCGCCTAGCTCCTAGTCTTCGACTTGGAGTAGGGTTATGAATCTTTGGGCCCTGACCTCTCCTGCCACTAAAGCCCAAGTCTCTGGAGTCCTTTGTATTGTTGAGAAGCCTTTGGACTCTTCCTTGAACTCTTGGCTCAATGCTCTTTGTCGATCATCCTCTAGGACCTTGTCGACCCACAAACTGAACTTGTGGAAGGGCGCCCTTGATCTGCTTCTTGTCATTGCTCCTGAGGTACCACTGGTGTAGACTTCCTCTGCATGTCCTGGAGCTGGTAGCTCATTTGGTCCGAGTCCTCTTGTGTGAAATCGTGTACTTGGCTGGATCGGCTGTACGGCTGGATGTAGAGGTACTGGAATGCCTTCAGGACCGGCCAAGTTGATCCCAGTTGCATCAGGACCGGCGTCATCCAGCGTGTCGAGGTCTCGTGACCAAGTGTGCGGAAGCTTGGGCCTCTCCACCGGCAATGCTGGTTGCTCTGGTCCTTGTGGTCGAGGGTCCGATGGTACTGCTTGGGCCGGTAGGCGTGCCAGATGGTCCGGCTGTCTCGGGCAAGCTTCCTGGTCGGCCAGTCTGGTCTCCTGGCTGGATGTACGACCTGATGTCCTCATCATTCCCTCCCTCTTCAGTAGGTTTGTCCTCAAAACTGGTTCATCTGCATGGAAAGGGGCCAAGTCAGTAACATTAAACGTATTGGACACATTAAACTCACCTGGAAGCTCGATCCGGTAGGCGTTGTTGTTGATCCTCTCGAGCACTCTGAATGGTCCATCTCCTCTTGGTGCTAGCTTGGAACTCCTTAGGTTTGGGAACCTCTCTTGCCGTAGGTGTAGCCACACCCAATCGCCTGGTTGAAAGATCACCTCCTTTCTTCCTTTGTTGGCATGAGTCACGTACTGTCGGTCCTCTTCTCCAAGTTCTCTGCTACCTTCTGGTGTAACCTCCTTATGAACTCTGCTTTGGATGCTCCGTTGAGGTTGGTCATCTCAGCTGGTGGCAGTGGTGTTTGCTCCAATGGGGTGAGAGGGTTGAAACCATATACCACTTCAAATGGGGTCTTCTTGGTTGTTGAGTGCACGGCTCGGTTGTATGCGAACTCTACGAATGGCAGGCACTCCACCCAATTCTTGAGGTTCTTCTCTAGTGTAGTCATGAGAAGAGTCGACAATGTCCGGTTGACTACTTCAGTTTGGCCATCGGTTTGAGGATGGCAGGTGGTAGAGAAGAGCAGCTTCGTGCCTAGCTTCCTCCAGAGGATCCTCCAGAAGTGACTGAGGAATTTGGTGTCCCCATCTGACACGATGGTCCTTGGCACTCCGTGAAGCTGTACTATCTCCCTGAAGAATAGCTCGGCTGTTTGCGTTGTATCATTGACATTGGCACATGGGATGAAATGTGCCAACTTGGAGAATCTGTCACCACTACAAAGATAACATCTTTGTGGTTGATCTTGGGCAGACCTAGAACGAAGTCCATTGAGATGTCCACCCATGGATGTGTAGGTATGGGCAGAGGGAGATACAACCCGTGAGGGTGCACTCGGGACTTTGCCTTCTTGCAAGTGATGCATCTTGCACAATGAGCTTCTACTGTCCTCTTGATGTGTGGCCAGTAGAAGTGCTCCTTGACCACTGCTAGAGTCTTGTCGACACCAAAGTGGCCCATGAGTCCTCCTCCATGAGCTTCTCGGATGATAAGCTCCCTTAATGATCCTTGTGGTATGCACAGCCTTCTTTCTCGAACAAGAATCCCTCATGGATGTGAACTTGCCATGACTCCCTGTGCCACACTCCTTGTAGCTCTCAGCAAAGTCAGGATCATCCTTGTATAGGTCCTTGATGTGCTCGAATCCTAGGACCTTTGCCTCCATGGTTGATATCAAGGCAAACCTCCTTGATAGTGCATCGGCTACCACATTGTCTTTGCCCTTCTTGTACTTGATGACGTACGGGAAGGTCTCTATGAACTCCATCCACCTGGCATGTCTCCTCTTGAGATTGGTTTGCCCTCTGAGGTGTTTGAGAGTCTCGTGATCAGTGTGGATCACAAACTCCTTGGACAGCAAGTAATGCTGCCAAGTCTCCAATGCTCGGACGAAGGCATAAAGCTCCTTGTCATAAGTGGGGTAGTTCAGTGAGGCACCACCTAGCTTCTCACTGAAGTATGCCACTGGTCTCCCTCCTTGGGTTAGCACTGCTCCTATGCCTATTCCAGAGGCATCACACTCCACTTCAAACGTTTTGTTGAAGTCGGGAAGGACTAGCACTGGTGCATGTGTAAGGCTGTCCTTCAAGGCCTGGAATGTCTTCTCCTGAGATTCTCCCCAGCTGAATCCCACGTTCTTCTTCACTACTGCCGTCAGTGGTGAGGAAATACTGCTGAAGTTGGGCACGAATCTCCTATAGAAGCTGGCCAGTCCGTGGAAGCTCCTTACTTGGCTGATGTTTCCTGGTGTTGGCCATTCTTGTATGGCTCGAATCTTCTCCTCATCAACCTGTAGGCCCTGTGAACTCACAACAAAACCTAATAAGACAAGCTTATCAGTACAAAAGGTGCACTTCTTGAGATTGGCATAAAGCTCTTCTTGTCGAAGGGTTTTAAGGACCATCTCAAGATGTGTGAGGTGTTCCCGTAGGCACTTACTATAAACAAGTATGTCATCAAAATAAACTACCACAAACTTACTAATGTACGCCCTAAGAACTTGGTTCATAAGGCGCATGAAGGTGCTTGGGGCATTAGTCAAGCCAAATGGCATGACTGTCCACTCGTAGAGCCCTTGCTTTGTCTTGAAAGCAGTCTTCCACTCATCACCTTCCTTCATTCTTACCTGGTGGTATCCACTTTTGAGGTCTATCTTGGAGAAGACCGTGGCTCCACTCAGCTCATCTAGCATGTCATCCAGTCGTGGTATTGGATGCCTATACTTCACTGTGATGTTGTTGATTGCTCGGCAGTCCACGCACATGCGCCAAGTCCCATCCTTCTTGGGAACTAGTAGCACTGGTACAGCACATGGACTGAGGCTCTCTCGAACATATCCCTTCTCCAGGAGCTCCTTGACTTGCTTCTCAAGCTCCTTGGACTCCTCTGGACTCATCCGGTAGGCTGGCCG